>BSBM01000717.1:2957500-3245000 GCA_027924585.1 Larix kaempferi | reverse complement strand
CCACTGGAGCGCTTCTAGGAAATCCATAGAAATAGCTGTCCAAATCTGTGTAGGGATGGGCAAGGGTTCGAGCAGTCCCGAAAGGAGTGTCGTTTCACCTTTGCTGACCTGAAAAGTATCACACTCAACCACTATCTGGCGAATTTTCATTTTCAATCCCTGCCAAAAGAAGTTACATTATTCTTGGTCATAGGTTTTGAGGAACCCAGAGTGCCCTGCCGAGGAAGAAGCATGGAGTTCATAGAAGAGATAGCCCTGTTGAACAAATTGCAACCAATTTGGAACAAGCAGAGAAATAGCTATAAGAGAAACTAGGTCATCAAATTTGCGAGAAGGAGCATCTGCCACCATATTATCCTTACCCTTCTTGTAAGTGATCGCATAGTCATAACCCATGAGTTAGAAAACCCATTTCCGGTGTGCTGGGGACGAGACCCATTGTTCTAGAAAATGTTCCAGACTCTAGAGAT
Organism: Larix kaempferi; assembly: GCA_027924585.1. Lineage (NCBI taxonomy): Eukaryota > Viridiplantae > Streptophyta > Pinopsida > Pinales > Pinaceae > Larix > Larix kaempferi. The sequence goes on along the minus strand of BSBM01000717.1, from coordinate 3,244,530 downwards.
CAGTCTTGATGCATAAATAATTCCCTAATACGAATGGCTCCCACTTCTGTATTGCATGCAAAATAGCGATCATTTCCTGCTGAGATGTAGATGCGGTGAAATGCTTATCAAAAAGGTCGCTTGAAGGCAGGAATCCCACTAGTGCAACAAAGACAACTGCATATCTATCCAAGGAAGTAGTGGAGACCATTGGTGGGTGCATCTGAATGGAATGGAGCTGATCGATAACACCATGTGAATTATTCTTAAGGATATTTTCCAGGTGATGTGAACTGATGCTGCGGAGAGACCCTGGTTGTATGCCCATAAATTTGTGTTGTGTCCCATTGACTGAAAACTGCATCCAAAGTTCAGCAAAATCCCATAATATGGGGCCAAGTGTGCATAACCATTGAACGCCCAAAACCACATCACATCCGCCTAAGGACAAGGAAAACATGTTAGAGCGCAGGTTATAATCTTCCAGAGAGATACGCACATTGTGACACTTTCCCTTGCAAGGTAAGGTGCCCCCATTGGCAACCATGACTTCAAAGTTGGAGCAAGGATGGACAAAACAAGCAGCCTATTTGGCGATCCGAGGGTCAATGAAGTTATGAGTTCTACCAGAATCGATGAGTATTGTAAGGGGAAGATTCTTGAAGTGACCCCTGACCCGCATTGTTTGGGGGGTAGTGATGCAAGATAAATAATGGAGAGATATCTCTGGGTGGTCTTCCTGAGATGGGGGGTCAAAAGGCGGCTCTTGAATGTCGACCTGATCATCCAATGTATCTGGAGCTTCTTCACCAACTTCAGAGGCGGGCGAAGAATCCACATCCAAGAGATAGAGCTTTTGTTGAACACATCTATGTCGCCAAGTGAATTTATCATCACAATTATAACAAGCCCTTTTTCTCTGTGTGCCTGCATCTTTGTTTCGGACAAATGCTTGATAGGAGTTGGTTGAGGAGCTGGCGGAATGGGGGGTCATTGAGAACCCATATTTCGGAAGGGAACAAAAGTGGGTTTGGAGCACTGTTGGGTGGCAATCTTGTCTTCTGCCAACTTAGCCAACCCCAGGGCTTCTATCATTGTGTTGGGACAGAACATTTTGACCTCTGGGCGGATTTCATCCTTAAGATCACTGATAAAACAACTCCTGTAGAAGTCATCAGACAATCCTTCTGTATGGTTGGCTAGTTTCTCAAATTTTGTTTGATACTCTCTCATAGTGCTAATTTGACGAAGTTTAGTGAGTGCTCTTGTGAAGTCATCAAAAGCACTAAGACCAAATCATTGCAAAAGGAGTTGGAAAAAATCTATCCATTTTGGCTTGTCATGAGCTTTGATGTACCAACGGTACCATTGAAGGGATTCCTGTTCCAAATGAAAGGATGCAGGTGGAACTTTTTGGACATCAAAAGTATTATGCAAACTGAAATATTGTTCTGCACGATAGCCAGTGGGATCAGTACCATTGAACCGAGGAAATTCAAGCTTTGGACCACGGAAATTGCTGGAAGAAGAGAACTCATTGGCTGTAGAAGATTCTTGTTGTAGAAGATTCTTGGCTGTAGAAGATTCATGGCTGAATGATGAAGATGGAGGCAAAGAAATTTTTCATCCAAATCTTGGAGTTTTGTTTGGATGGCTGCAAGTGCTTCCTCCATGGTTTTTGCTCCTGCACGGGTGACAACCATAACCAAGAGTTTATTTGTTTGTTTTTTGGGGGGGAATGGATAGAAAAACACAAACAAAAGCTTATTTAGTAAAGGGAAATTTGGATTTGGGAAAAACTTGGATGGGTAATTGGGGTTTGACTAGGTTTTGGACACTTTCTGATGGACAGAGAAGCAAAAAATGGGGATTTCAGAAGCGAGGTGAAAGAATGAGAAAATTTGTCAAAGAGGGACAAAGAAGCAGAAATAGGGAATGAACATGGTGGAAAACTTTGGAGGCGAGTGGGTGAAAATTGAAGAAGTTATGGAAAACCCTAAAAATAGACAAATGTGAGATTTCTAGCTTTGTGAAGTAGAATTTGGGATAGGGTCCTTAGGAATGAAATATGCAGAATGGGATTGTAGGGGTGGTCGGAAAGTTCCAAGGGAAACAGAGTTAAAACAAGGAAGATATGGAGAGAATTTTTATTTTTTTTCAATCTACAATGGCGCGGAAGGGATCGGCAACAAATGGATCTGAAATGGCGCCGAATGGATAAAAAATAGCTGGATCTGGAACGACTCTCAAAATAGATCTAAAATGGATGGATCTAGAATGACTATCAGAATGGATCTCAAACAACTGGATCTGAAATGGCTCAGAATGGATCTGAAACGGCGCGAAAGTGATCGGAAACAGTTCAGGGGAAAATAGATATGGACCCCAGGTATGTGCGGCTTCCTATCGATTCAGGGGATTCACTGGGACACCAATGTTGTCTGAAGGCTTGTGTATTAGGGAAGTACCCCTCACTCCACGGCTCAGGTAAAACTGATAACTGCTTTGCCACAAACGACAGCTCTTGGTTTACCTCATAGGTGGGAACTAGTCAATTAGGTAGGGGTCGTTGCTCTTTTCGCTAGCAGGTCCTCTCAATGGGCCAGCTACTTCAAGGTTCCTGTGGTACTGCTCACAATGAGTTTTAGGGCTTATGCCCAACTACTTCCCATAGTTAAGCGGATAGGGATTATTCCTAGATCCAAAGCTGCGACAGATGCGAAAAAAAAATAACAAAAATTTCACCCAACGAGCCCAAGAAAGTGCTCTGATACTAGATGTGAAGAACCTGCAACAATTAATTAATGAAAACACACGAGATAACAGAAATAACAGAACTCATAATCACTTTTATATTGATCGCAAGCCACTTCGAGGGGGCAAGCTCCTTTGAGCAAGCTCAATACAAATAACTTCATGGTTCCTTCATTGGTTTCAACACAAACTTATATACTAAGTCTAGGCATCAATACCATGGGTCAATACCATGGGTCAATACCATGTGTCAATACAAACCACGGGCCAATACAAAATATGGATCAACAATTACTACAGGACGACTTACAAAGCATATGCGTCCAACAACAATAATACAAACTATGGATCAACAAATACTATGGGACGACTTACAAAGCATATGCATCCAACAACAATATACTAACAAAGTAAATAGAAGGGTTGATATGGGTTCTTGACAATGATGATGATGATGATGATGAATCCGACGACCTCGCCATACCACCGATGGCAAGAGGCGTCAGATATCAGACTTCTTATAATGTAATTTTGTTCGGATATTCGACGCCCCCTTTAAAAGAATTTGACGAGCTCGCCAAACCATTGATGCCAAACACCATTGGTCTTTCTAGGTATCTACGCCAGATATCCTACAATGATGATGATGATGATGATGATGATGAGCATGATGAAGATGGTGATGATGATGATGATGATGATGATGATGATGAAGATGATGATGATGAAGATGAAGATGATGGTGATGAAGATGATGAAGATGATGATGATGGTGATAATGATGATGAAGATGACGACGATGATGATGATGATGATGATGAAGATGACGATGATGATGATGAAGATGGTGATGACGATGATGATGATGATGATGAAGAAGATGATGAAGATGTTGATGAGGAAGAGGGTTATGACAATGATGATGATGATGAAGATGAAGATGATGATGAAGATGAAGATGATGATGATGGTGGTGATGATGACAACAACGATGATGATGATGATGATGATGAAGATGATGAATATGATGATGATGATGATTATGAAGATGTTGATGATGATAATGATGATGATGATGATGATGGTGGTGGTGGTGATGATGATGATGACAACGATGATGATGATGATGGTGGTGGTGGTGGTGATGACGATGACGACAACGATGATGATGGTGGTGGTGGTGGTGGTGGTGGTGGTGATGACGACGACAACGATGATGATGATGATGATGATGATGATGATGATGATGATGATGATGAAGATGACGATGACGATGACGATGATGATGATGATGATGATGATGATGATGATGAAGATGAAGATGATGATGATGATTATGGTGGTGATGATGATGACAACGACGATGATGATGATGATGATGAAGATGATGATGATGATGATGATGATGAAGATGTTGATGAGGAAGAGGGTGATGACAATGATGATGATGATGATGTTTGAGTCTAGAAACCCTCCCACACCGTCAATGCATATGTCTAGTCTAACCATGCCAAATTTCAGTCCAAGCTAACACATATTTTAAAAAAATCAGTGTTGGCCCCATGTAGCACATTAATTAATCTATAGGTATGGTTTTTTATGCTCGAATTGTTAGTTTCAGTCATGTTTGAGTATGGAATCCCTCCCACACCATCAATGCATGCATCTAGTCTAACCATGCCAAATTTCAGTCCAAGCCAGCACATATTTAAAAATTTCAATGTTGGCCTCGTCTAGGACATTAATTAATCTATAGGTATGGTTTTTGATGCTAGAATTTTTAGTGTCAGTAATGTTTGAGTCTGGAAACCCTCCCACACCATTATTGCATGTGTCTAGTCTAACCATGCCAAATCTCAGTCCAAGCAAACACAGTTTTAAAAAAATTCAATGTTGGCACCATGTAGCACATTAATTAATCTATAGGTGTAGTTTTTGATGCTCGAATTGTAAGTGTCAGTCATGTTTGAGTCTGGAAAAACTCCCACAATGTAAATGCATGCATCTAGTCCAACCATGCCAAATTTCAGTCCAAGCAAGCACATATTTAAAAAATTTCAATGTTGGCCCCATGTAGCACATTACTTAATCTATAGGTATGGTTTTTGATGCTCGAATTGTAAGTGTCAATCATGTTAGAGTCTAGAAACCCTCCCACGCGGTCAATGCATGTGTCTAGTCTAACCATGCCAAATTTCAGTCCAAGCAAGCACAGATTTAAAAATTTTCAATGTTGGCCCCATGTAGCACATTAATTAATCTATAGTTATGGTTTTTGATGCTCGAATTTTTAGTGTCAGTCATGTTTGTGTCTGGAAACCCTCCCACACCATCAATGCATGCGTCTAATCTAACCATGCAAAATTTCAGTCCAAGCAAGCACAGATTTAAAAAATTTCAACGTTGGCCCTGTGTAGCACATTAATTAATCTATAGGTATGGTTTTTGATGCTTGAATTGTTAGTGCCAACCATGTTTGAGTCTGGAAACCATCCCACACTGTCAATGCATGCGTCTAGTCTAACCATGCCAAATTTCAGTCCAATCCAGCACAAATTTAAAAAAATTAAATGTTGGACCCATATAGTACATGATCAAGCACGCCATTTGGGTTAGCATGATAATTATGCATTTCCTTTCTGATATTCTCTTTGTTTCAAGAATAATTTAATATTCTCTACTAAACATGGCTAACCACGTGAATGTGGAAGCTCTTATGCCCCCCCCCCTCACATCACTCTCAATTCCCCATATCCTGACAAAATCTATGTAAAAAAAAATTAAATTTGTTTTTTGTCATACTTTATAAGAAGCAATGTTTCTAATTATAACATATGCCAACATTTAGGAAAATGGAAAAAACACTAAGAAATAGTTAATTTATACGTACCCATAAAATTTAATATTTCTATCGCAATATTAAATCAAAATATATAGGGTATATATATTAAGGCATACCTCATACACTTCAATGGACTTCATCATATTCTTCGTCCAAGTCATCATCTGTATCATCTGATCAAGAGTCAACATTGTAATGGTTGTCCATATCATCATCGTCATCGATGTCAGTTACGATCATCATGTCATCGTCGATATCATCTTCATGGAAATTGTCTGCTACATCATATGATTCAACTAATTCTTCGTCATCTTCTTCTGGAACATGATCATCTAAATCATGTTGATCATCTTCAACATAGTCTTCTTCTTCGAGACCCTCTTCATTACCTTCCTCTACGTTATACTTTATCGACCTTCCCCTTGGATCGTGTCTCACAACAAATGACCAACCCCCTCTACCTGGAACCTCAGAGTAAAATACCTGTTCACATTGGATTGGAAGAACATAGGGTTCCGTTCCTGGCTCAAACAACCTTGTATTAACCATGCTAAATCCATTATCATGTTCAATAATAGTTTTATCAGGATCACGTTAATTCAATCGTAACCTGTACCATTTGACAATGAAAAAAACTACCTTGAAGGAGTTAAAGTCACACTGAAGAATATCTTCCAAATACCCATAGTATCGATTTTCTGAGAGTTCTAGATGTCTGTCACTTCTAGAGGAATCATTGGTCACCTCAAAGACTACATATATCCCACAATCTGGTGTTTTCTTCGTTTCATCCAACTTTTTGATGCGATATCAGCCATTGCACCACATAGCCTTATGGTGTTTTACCTACAACAAGCCATACATGTAAAGATTACATAATGATCCAATATTTATGATTAAGTGCATGTTTATGCCATATAGGGAAAAAAATCAACATGTACATCAATATGTTTGCAACAAAAAAATAATAGTGTCGTTGATTAATATGCTTGCCTGCTTATCTTTTAAACCATATGCTAAATCAATTTCCCTTTGTTGAAGATTGGTATCTCTGTTGCGATGTGTTGCTTTAACCAATGAAACCACACCTTCCCATGATATTCCATGACCAGATTGTTCACATCATTCAATCCATACCTTCATCTAGTCAAGATTGTTTGCAATGTATAAATGAAGTGCATCCCACTCTCGACCAACTGTATGATGAAAATAAAATTAAAATTCAATACAAATGTATATTCACTTAACACAGTATACACTCTTAATTGATGCATCTTGAATACAAAAATAGAATATGTATGATATATACATAAAAATCAACAGTCAAATGTATTATATTAATTAATTAATCTCCACTAGCTAATAATTACTTTTCACCTTCCTCGATCTACCTTTCCCCTTCGGGTACTCCCCTTGGAAATTGTTATTGGATTTTGGATCACAAATGCGACATAAATTGGGATTTGACGCTAATTTAGGAAGATATTGACTAATATACAACATGTTTTGGTATACCATATATCCTTCCATCATAGAACCCTCAGGATGTGCTCGTTGTCTAACCAAACCCTTCAAAAAATTCATGTGCCTCTCAACCAACCACATGGACCTTGAGTGTATAGGTCCACACAATTCAATCTCCTCAACTTGGTGTATGAGGTAGTGTTCTTGTGCATTGAAAAATGCCGAAGGTAGATGATTCTGCATTTCACACATGATATGATAAATTTCTCTCCTCCGATACTTTATATATTCTTTATAGATTTCTTTAGATTACAACCATCTACAAGTGACGCAAACCAATCACGGTATTTAACAAAGAAACATTATATTACATAACATGAATTAGTGCACAAAAACCAAATATAAGTGCTACAATGAATTAAACAAACACTAAGTGCATGCAAAAATCGCTACTTACGTCATGTATTTCCCAAGATTATATATAACGTGTTTGACATTGTTGTCGAAGTTGTCCGAGAGAGAGAGAGGTAGATCATACTGTAACAATATACAAATCGTTTCATTTTTTAAACAAAGAGTAGACAAACAAAATACCAACAATAAGCATTGGATTTTTAAAAAATCAATAATTATATACATACCATAATAATTACCTTCATGAATACATGCCAATCATGCGTTTTCACCCCCTCAAAATCACCTTTCTTTGTTATGATATTCTTCATGTTTGCACAAAATCCGGTGGGAAATTCAATTTTTCACATTACTTCTTTTACAACATTACTTTGTTGCTCCATTAACATCCATGGAAGTGAGTTTATATTAATTTGGTCTCTGTTTCTATGAAATTGAATAACGTCTTTCATTGCATGGTTTCCTTCTTGAATGTCTTTGCAAATTTTGACAATTCACTCCTTCCATCCAATATTTTCCATAATGTTTTAGTCACATTCTTTCTGATATGCATTGTATCAAACAGATGCGCAATTTGTAGGTGCTCATAGCAGAGAAATCTACTGAATTGTTTAGGATAAATTTGCATTCCTCGTGGAGGCCCATTAATGACTTCATGATCACAATGCCCATCATGAATTGTAGTTTATAAAGAAATTACAAAAATCAATGTCAATTACAGTAAACATCCCACAATAAAAAAATACATAACATTTCATATACGTTGATTCATACGTACCTTGACGATTTCTATTATATTGAAACTTACATAGGTGAGGTGTCACTCTCTGCGGTTTTAATGCAACCTCTTGCTTCCCATTGAACAAATTCTTTTCGGTAGTTCGATACCTATGATTCTTAGAGAGGAAGTGCCTATACTCATCAAACACCTCCTTTCCTAAGCTTTTTGAACAACAAGATTTGATCTTAGGACCACAAACTGGACATGCAAATTTTCCCTTTGTCTGAAGACCTACATAAAGAGATGGATTATCTATGTCAATTATAATTATATATAAAATGAATGGATTATTTAAAAAAACATGCGTGCATAGTATATTAACTAGTTCATAAAATGAAATGCAATTAAAGTGGAACTTATAATTACAAACCGCAAAAATGGGTTAACCTTGGGGCATCATGTATTGTCCATACAAGCATTGCATGGAATTGAAATTGCATTTGTCATATTGTTCTAGATATGTCATACATAGTGATGCCATTCCATAACTTTAGTAGCTCGTCAATAAGAGGTTCGATAGATACATTCATATATTTAACTTGGTACTTACTTGATTGATTTGAACATATAAAATATATAATTATGAGTACCATTTATATATATAAACCATGCACAAGAGAAAAATAAAAAATATATATATGACATTATGCAACAAAATACAACAAATGAGATGCCACTACATTAAAAAAAAAAACTGTAGACACAATATACCTGGAATAATCATCGACAACATTATGTGCTTGCTCTTTATTGACAACCATGGAGGAATGTTATTGTTGATAACAAAAATAGGCCACACCGAGTAAACGGATCTCATCTCTGCAAATGGATTGACACCATATGTGGTCAAAGAAATCCTAAGATTACGAAGTTCTTCTTTAAAGTTCATCCATATCTCTAAATGTAGACCCATATGCAAGCATTCGAATAATGCCATCTTGACTTCTGTTCTGTGCATGGTAATCCATCAATTGCACTATGTTTTTGCACCTGAACAGTTGTTGCAAACGTGGAATAATGGGAATATAACGAAGAACCTTACGAGGCACCTTTTTTGTTACTTGATCTATTCGATATCTATTGATATGACATTCCAGACATTATGTTGCAAATTCATACTGATTATAATATATAACATTGTCATCGAGGCATACATGAATTGCTTCATACTGCATTCCAATTTCTTCCATGATGGTAGATAAATCTCAATATGTGTGAGGTAAAATATTTGATGGTGGTAACCAAAATTCAACTATCAAGCTACAACAAATTAAAATAAAAATCTAGTTAATGTACTATATCAATACTATTAATGAAACACATTTCATCCGTATTAATTTGACTTATGAATTAACAATAAAATTATTAGACAAACAGTGATAACCTTTAGCGCAATCATATATATTATGTGATGGAATATATTACATACCTTAACATCCGTGTGACTGATATGTTTGAAAGACCATTCATAACCTTCAAGTTCATTATCAATAATATACAAGAGAGAAGATTTGTGTTGGAGCCCTCATAAAGGGGTTCGTATGCCTTCTCAAGAAGAGGTAAATGATGAATATCATCAAAATCATCATTTTCATGATCATCATCATCATCATCATCCATTCTAACATTAAAGGAATCATGGATTAATCACTACTACATTTTTGGCCTTTAGGGGGGGTTGTCTTCCGCCCCCAAAAGTGACCTAGGGGGGGTTTGGCTTTGGGGGCGGTTTTGGAAAAACCACCCCTAAAGGCACTGATGTTAAAAATTTTGTCCTTTAAGGGTGGTTTTTAACGAGATTGGAACTGCCCCCAAAAGTGACTTTTGGGGGCGGTTTGTGACCCCCCTCGTAGAGGTCTACAAAGGCGGTTTTAAGCCCCCCCGTAGAGGTCTACGGAGGCGGTTTTAAACCCCCCTCATAGACCCCTTCATAGAGACCTATGGGGGTGGTTTTGAACCCCCTTCATAGAGACCTACGAGGACGGTTGTGAACCCCCCTCATACAAACCTACAAGGGCGGCTTGGAACCTCCCTCATAGAGGACTATAGGGGTGCTTTCAAACCCCCCTCGTAGAGACCTATAGGGGCAGTTGTGAACCCCCCTCATATAGTCCTATAGGGATGGTTTGGAACCCCCCTTGTAGAGGCCTATAGGGGTAGTTTAGAACCCCCCTCGTAGAGGCTTATAGAGGTGGTTTTGAACCCCCTCATAGAGGCCTACAGAGGCAGTTTAAAACCCCCCTCGTAGAGGCCTATAGGGGCGGTTTGGAACCCCCCTCGTAGAGTCCTACAGAGGCGGTTTGAAACCCCCCTCGTAGGTACCTACAAGGGTGGTTCTAAACCCCCCTTGTTGTAACATACAATGGCAATTGCAAACCCCCCTCGTAGTGACATATGAAGGTGGCTTAGAACCCCCCTCGTAGTGACATATGAAAGTGGCTTAGAACCCCCCTTGTAGAAACATACAAAGACGGTTTGAAACCCTCTCTATAGCCATAATAAATCATAGTAAAATATATTTTATTAAAAATACCAATATTGCAATATCAATAGGGTACGGAGGAATCGAACCACCAACCTCCTGCTTGTAAGGCAAGCGCTCTACCATTGAGCTAGGACCCTTTAATAATTAGGGAGATGAGCAATATTAACACCCATATTGCATTATTTTTACGTCTAAGAAAAATAAAATACAATATAACTGAGCTTGAAGTAGAGGAAGAATATAATTTAGACACACCAATGTCTATAAAAGAATGAGTAGTAGTTGTGAAACATGGGACTTCTCACTCAAGAGAGCTAGTTGATATGGAGGATTTAATTGGAGGCTCGAAATGGGCACATGAACTTGTTTCTTTGGACTCCAATAATGAGGCAATTGTTGTTCATCAAGATAGTTTGTAACTAATTCCCATGGCCTCTCCCCCAGAGGGATGGATGATGGTAGGAAAGAGCAAAGGAAAAAAGGGAAGGACATAGGGGAATGTTTCTCACTAGTTCACAGCTTCTCCTTATTAAGATGTTATTCTTATGATTTATCTAAGCATATGTTTATGTTAATACACTTATTACAAGAGTGTGTGCTCCTTAGCTTTGATGTATACCTTTAGGATGAAAAGGCATCTCTCTAATCATCACATCTTCTTATAACACCTCTTGTACATTATTAACATATGAGTAGCTAGCTTACAAAAAAATACTTAAATTATGTGGAATTTTGTGATCATTTGTTTCATATGGAAACTCTTCAATTTCATATGGCATCAGAAAGTTGCCATATGAAGTTTATAGTCATTTTCTGTCATTTTCTAGACTTTCATATGAATGACAACTAGGAACTTGCACACAACTCAGGTTTATTTCAAGATAAAGGGGAACCTTCTTTTGGATGCACTTTGCAAATTAGAGTTAATTTTTCTAGTATCAAGGTACCTATAAAGGGGATCAAACAAAAAATATTGGAGCACTCTTTAATAGGGAAGAGAGGGGCCTGGAGCAATTTTGAAGGATTTAACTACCATGCTGCCATATGTAAAAATAACAATGTTGAAGGTGAAATCATACTGTCGGGTTCTTGTTACTCCTCAAAATGCATCTCCATTTTTAGAAGCAGTTTGGGAAGCAACAAAGTGCTAGCTTGTTATGATAGCAGGTGTTTAGCACCTTTAACATGTTTCTTTGCCTCAATATAACTGAACTGGGTTGATCTGATAGCTTTCATGACAAGACTAAATCATCATTAAGTTAAGCATATATAGGGTAAAATTCGTTGTCAAAATCTACAAACTTTTTAACTGTAAAGCAGTAGATGAAAAGATGTATCTCTAGATCTAGCCTGCAATGATGAGTAGACTTAAACCAGTGACAAGATACCAGGGGTTAGGAAGTTGGAGAGTTTTCCAATAGGGGAATCAAATATTCGCTCCAGATATCCTCATGTAGGCCAGAAATTGCAACATAGGACATCAGAGGCACAAGTTTGTGTTTTTTGTTTTACAAGTAAACATGGGTCATATTTATTTCCATTCCTCCCATCTACATTCTGATTCGGGGAGCTCATGGGATCAAGTGATATGTCCCTGCACACGAATTCACATCAGGGAAACAGAGGGAATTTCCATGGGATATGCATTTAGATTCTACATTTATTCTTCCCTATGAAACCATGTACAATGTGGGAGTCAACATAATTGATCCAACTAAATTGGATTTTTCTCAATTGTTGAGTGTGATGATTTTGGGAACACACGTTGAGTGTGTGGATTTTGAAGGCTTCATGAAATGTAATTTGTACTTTAAAGTTTACACAAGTGATCAATGCTAAATTATTACATTCTGAGATAGAAGACTTGAGCTATTAGCAACTCCTTATTTTGTTGTTTTCATGGGTCATGTCTCCATGATTGCTAGCATTTAATTATAGAAACTTTATTTAGTCAATGATTGCATCAAGACTTTACTCACTCTTATTCTATCATTGTTATCCGACCATCTCATAAGTTTATCAGTAATATGTCATGCAGTCAGCTATATGAGTTCATGTTGTATTTATTCTCCTTAGATAAGAAAATTTCTCTTACCTCTATTGTCATGATGCATAGTAATTGAGTGATTTGTTACTCCTTTACCTTCAACACATTGGGATTAGACAGTATATTGGTCCCTTCTTGGTGATTGATGACTCAGTGGGGGGCTCCTTTTGTTCATCCTCCTCTCATTTTTCTTCTAGCTCTGATATGACTTGACGCCTGCCTTTTTTCTTGTTGAAATTCTGCATATATTACTTCAAATATATCAAATGAGTACATCATGGAATATAAAATTACATCACAGGAACAACATGTGTATTGGGAAAATCCTACCCTAAAAAGTGAAAAAAGAAAGCATGTGAGCCTATGCACCAAGAGATAGGGGCTTGAGTTCTATTACTAAGCTTTTGGGCTTTCATCTTTTTGTAGATGAGGGATAGGAGTTGCTTTTTGCACTCCCATTATGTATTTACATTGGTTGTAATTCTCAACCCCCATTGACCTACTATTCTGGTCTTTTGTTGGACATTAATAAAATTATTTTATTTTATTCCCAACTTTTGTTCCTCCCAAAAGGCCTATTCCAAACTGAAAAAAGCAATGCAGACATATGTATCACTAATAAGATCAATGCTTAGCCACTGAAGTCCTTATTTCCAAAAGTGAAATAAAATCAAGGTACATATCTGCAACACATAGAGGTACATGATATTCACAAAAAATATTAAGCTCATATCAATCCGTATAATAGTTATGCAGTGAAGGCAAGCAAAAAAATGTGACCTATATTCACAGGTCTGACAGTTAATACCAACATAGCTCTTGAAACAACTAATTTCTATTCATTTGAATGTATTAATCTAAAAACTATAACGTTTAAACGGATGGAAATCAACCTGAGAGAGTGAATGAGCTTAGGAAATATGGAGTTTAGCCACAGTTTAGCTCATATAAAAAATTGTACCATACTATCTGAAGCATGCAACCATATTATATTCTTAGAATATTAAAGGGTAAGAGTAAAACTTCAGAAGTTGTCAACTTCCATACCAATCAACAAATGTCTTGTTTCAATTTCTCCATTCATTTGGATGTATTATGTCTATAACAGCTACTTATGCAGTAAATCCTATCATTCACACATGATGTCTCTAAATATGTATGAGATGACTGCAAGTTTTCTCAATCATGACCACAATACTACTACAAGGGAATACCACTAAAAAATTCAAATATAGAGGAAGTCATCTAATCTCAGGTCATCTCAAGTTTATCTCTATCAATTTTATTATTATGAGAAAAGATCCATTATAATAAAAAGATAAATTACCCTATTAACATCCACTTGGACATATGTTAATCCCGTTTGATGACAAAGAGAAACCAACTCTGGGAGGTCAAACACCTTCCCTTGCACACTCACATACAAGGGATTACACCTGCCAGGCTGTGGCTTAGTTGTTGGGACAAGGCATTGCCATGCAAACAACCTAGGTTCAAAATCACTACAAACAACCCAAGCAGAAAATCATTGAATGCTATTTGCTGCCAAAAATTTTTATTTGTTCAACATGACAATTCGAACTTCTAGATAGCATGTGGATCTAATAAATGTATGACTAATTTAATTCACTACAGCATCCTAAAATTATGTCAAGTTTGGAAAGCACCTAAAATTATTAATTTGACACATTTCTCAATTTCAAAATAATGGTGAATACTCAAAAACTGATTCAATTAGACATAAAGAAGCAACATTCTAACTCACTTTAAAAGCTTATGAGATTTTTTCCTTCATAATAGGATAGTTTTCAATGAGCATAACTAATAAATGAAGACTACCAACAGAAAAATTCAGAAAATGAGTAAAAATTATGATTTAAAAATGAAAGATTATTTGGTACAGTTGGGGCTTTCCTAGTGCAACAGAGCTGGAGATATCATCCATTAGGATAGTTTTCAATGAGCATAACTAATAAATGAAGACTACCAACAGAAAAATTCAGAAAATGAGTAAAAATTATGATTTAAAAATGAAAGATTATTTGGTACAGCTGGGGCTTTCCTAGTGCAACAGAGCTGGAGATATCATCCATTAGTCCTTTTGGTGCAATATTTTACAACAACTTGAACATAATTTATATTTTCCTTCCCATTAATATTTTACAGTCCCATGTCGTTAGAAATTCCTCAACAATGTCATCCTTTTTTAAAAACTATATAAACAAAAGGTGTTGACCAAATGTTCT
This sequence comes from Larix kaempferi, assembly GCA_027924585.1. NCBI lineage: Eukaryota > Viridiplantae > Streptophyta > Pinopsida > Pinales > Pinaceae > Larix > Larix kaempferi. The sequence continues at coordinate 3,229,518 of BSBM01000717.1, read as the reverse complement.
TAGTGCTAGATTTCTAAACAACAACCCAGTTTTACTATAACCATAGATCCATCTTAAACCCGAACCCATTAAGTACTAAGAGGGATCCAATTTCTTGAGTTGTAAATTTTTTTATCTTAGTTTATTTTACATGTTAAGAAAAAAATTACACCTCAAGATATTTGATGTCTTGGTGCTTGATATACTGAGCTATAGAGCACCTCGCTACTCTCAGTGAAACTAGATGATTCCCTTTATCATGGAATTCTCATGTTGATAATCATCATGATTTGGTCTTTTCTATATATGATTACAATATATTATCTTTTCCTCTCAACTCTCCTCACATATTTCACCATTTATGCTTTCTATATGAATTTCCTATTGAGTTTCTTCAACATGATTGTAACTACATTGTATCATAACACACACAAAGAGTTTACTTGCACCGAAAATCGGAAAGGAATTTAAAATAGCATCATAATTAATAAGGACTGAATAAATGAGTAAATAGTTTCCTGCACCTCATAATTGATGGTACACAAAATTTTAAAAATTGAGTAAAAAATATAATTTAAAATGAAAGCCTGTATGGTACACTCGGGGCTATTCCTAGCACAACAGAACTGAAGATCTCATCCATTTAGTCCTTCTTTTGGTGCAATATTTAACAAAAACTCGGAACATAATTTATATTTTCCTTCCATTGATATTTTTTAATCGCATGTTATTTGAAATTCCTCAACTACGTCAAGATTTATGGAAAATGTACAAACACAAGAAGATTGGATCAAATATGCTTAGTGCTATATTTCTGGACAACAGCCCCTAGATTTCGGGAGAGCAGTGTTTCCTCACTCCTATGCTCCCCAGGACTGTGCATCTGGATCCCTTCAAGGAACCAGAGGTCTCTAACAACAAGCTGGTGCCACAATCGCCTCCCTTTCCCTTGGTCATTAGGACCGGGGGGCCTTCACATCATCTCCATTTCTCTCTCTCTTCTAGCACCTAGATATCTAGTCTCAGATCCACAAAAAAGGATGAAGCTTAAATATTTATGGTAGAAGCATTGGGTAAAATATTTGGCTAGCAACCTAATACAACACTTACAGGTCATTTCTGCCACTACAAGATTCCACTAAATTTTAGTGAGATTGCTAGCTCTTCTGGAGTGTCCTACAGACTACTACAACGATGCTAAGTCTTGCCCAACAAGACGGTAAACCCCATGCATAGGTTGAGAACGTTCTGGTTTAGAGGCACTCTGTCTATGGTACTGTATTGATAACTATTTCATTGAGTGGGAAGTGCTAAATGTAAACCATACTCATTATAACAATGTGGGCAACCCTGAAAACTATCTTGGTATAAAATTTGCATTCACAATGATGATGGAACCATTGGCGTTATCATTAGAAGCTCGGTTTCTCTGATTGAGGCATGTTGAGAAACTAGGCAATGGATTTGACATTCCAAGGTTTATTTTCCCTCATTTTTCAATAGGAAACAATCTCAAGCTACAAGCTACAGCAAAGTATGTATATTTTTCATTTTCAATAAATCACAATTACATTCTACAACTCTAGTGCCAATAGGTTCCAGCACCGAGATCTCCAATCTTAGATCCTCCCTTTGTGTCTTTGCACTTACACCACTGTGGTACCTTTCAGGTTTCTTTGGTCAGATTTAGAGATTCACTTAGCTAGAAGCTCACTTATGATGTACTACTTTAATATTTTCTCTTTTGCTTTCAGCATCCATAGGAGTTTCCTGTACTCACACTGGACATATCATTTTATTCTGATTGACCTATCTTGTGGTGACTAATTGGACATTAATAAAATTATCTTATCTTAAGGATGGGTGTTTTCTCCTCTGGGAAAAATTCAGTCCTCTTTTGGCATTAAAGTGAAAGTTTTCTCATCCAACAAACTTTTGCTTAACAATCCCAACACTGAATATAACCCACCATGAAAAAGGATGAAACTTGAATATAACCCACCATGAAAAAGGATGAAACTTAAATATTTATGGTAGAAGCATTCTGTAAAATATTTCTAATACATCACTTAAAGGTAATTTCTGCCACTACAGGATTCCACTCAATTTTAGTGAGATTGCTAGCTCTTCTTCAGTGTTCTACATACTACTACAGCGATGCTAAGTCTTTCCCAACAAGACTGTAAACCCCACGCATAGGTTGAGAACATTTTAGTTTAGAGGCACTCTCTTTATGGTATTGTATTGACAACTATTTCATTGAGTGGTAAGTGCTAAATTTAAACCATACTCATTACAACAATATTGTGGGAAACCTTGAAAACTATCCTGGTATAACGTTTCATTCACAATGATGATGGAACTAATGGTGCCATCATTAGAAGCTTAGTTTCTCTAATGGTGCCATCATTAGAAACTTAGTTATTTATTACTTGTATTACAGGAATTTCTGTTTTCTGTCCTTATTTTGGATATTTGTTAGTAATCAAACTTTTGTTCATTTCATAGGTCAACACATTAACACACTGAGAAGTAATGGAGGTGAAGAATTTATCCAAAAAAAAAGTTAAGTTTAGAAAACAGACAGTTGTGTCTAGATGCATGGACAGCTACTTATACTCCTGTGTTGAATGGACAGCTACTTCAAAGTGCATTATTACACATCTACATCTTGATAATAGTTTTTTAGTAGAGACAGTCTAAAATCCTCATAGCTACATATGTCTATAACTAGATCCCAAGTAGGGAAGTGCACAACATGACATCAGAGAAGGTATGGATTGGAAAGAAATCTCCAGTGGCAAATTTGAGGTTGTTTAAATGTGAATCCTGTGCATTGATACCAATTGGAATAGATCAAAACTGGATGCAAAGAGTAGGAAATGTATCTTCTTCGGATAAATGATGGATCAAAGGACTCAGATTATATGATCCTGAAACCATGTTTGTAGTTCATACTTCAGAGCAGAGGTGTAACATTTCAACTTTCATGAAAGTTTGAGCAAGAATTCAACAAAGGAGTTGTGAAAGTCAACAACAAGATCGATGGTGTTGAAGTTGCTGGACAACTCAACAAAAAAAGAAAAAACAGGCCATGTTCAAGATTGGAAAATCTTTGAGTGATGCCAAGAGAAGAATAAGTAAGACCAGTGTAAATTTGTAAAGCCTACAGATACAGTGGAAAAGATCACTGATGACAGAATCATGCAGATACCAGTCTTGAAATATCAATAAGGAAAAAATATCCTCCCAACAGAGCATACTTTTATGATTTATTTATGCTTTATCAGTTACTGCTAAAGAGACAACAACTGTGTTGGCAACATTGACCATAGAAGATGTTGAAGAATGAAATGAATTATTTAAGGAATTTAAATCACTAATGATGAATTTAATAGGGTTCGGCAAATTTGATAATCAAACCTCAACGAACTGAATTGAATCCAATTTGATAGCCAAACTTAATTGAATTTTTTTCATATTCATTTTTTTATTGAAATTTATTAAAAATTAAAATTAAAAACAAAAAAAAAAGATCAAAACAAAGTCTAAGGCACTGGGTCAATTGGGTCTAGACCAAGTAGTTGTGGGATGGAGTGTTATCATCCCCACCTAGGATCTATTCCCGTAAGTGAAATGTTGAACTCATAACGAGTATATTGTTGTAACAGCTTCATGCCCTGTTGTTGACCTGGCTTGATGGCCTGAAGAATCCAAGGTTTATCCTGGGCACCATCCTCAAAATGAGGGGAATTGACTGGGGGTTTGCCCTAGGATAATTACCTGGAAAAAAATATGACAGACAAAGAGCCAAGAATGAAACCTATAGTTACCTTTGATAGTGCATCAAGAGCACCTTCCATATGATTAAATTCATTGCTATCAAAGCATTGAACCAGTGCCTGCAGTAATTATGGCCATCCCTGCACCTGTACTTACTGAACTATAACACTGACAACAGTTCCTACTGTTGAACGGAGGTGTCTATCAGGTGCCCCCAGGAAAGGTAGCAACTCTGATTTGATATATTGTTGATAAGAAGCAATCATCATATGAAAATTTGTCCTCAGATTATTTTTCAAAAGCAGTCCTGCTGCCTGTCGTACTTCAACAGATTTTCCCTATCCAAGTAACATATTCATACATATCAAGCTATGCTTAGATGCATCTAAAAATAAGACTAATTAAAATTGGACTGACAACCTATAAATATAAACCCGTAGATGCTTGACATCTCACCAAATAAAATGCATATCAATTATATTGATAATTATACAACAAGGAAAGGCACTATATAATCAAAAAGCAACAATGAGATATCAGATATGAAAAAACATTCTAATAGAAAATCTATTCTCAAATGGCATGTAAAAAAGTGCTAGATCAGATAGCATAATCAGAACCAGAACCATATGTTGTTGGATCAGATGGCATGTGTTAAAAGTCTTGTAATTTTTTTTCACATTTTACATCGGGGGCCCTATAATAAGCTTTCCTCTACCCAATATACCATTTAATTTGACATTGCAAGCATGTAAGGAAGTACAATATTTTAACACCTTCATCCATATAATGAGTTATGGTAAATCTCAAATTAATTTTTAGAGTATAGATTAGTTTCTCAAAAAAAATTGCAGGCATATTTCCAATAAACAACTAAATAATAAAATATGTTTATGCTTGGCCAAACCACACAAATTATGTTTCGAGTCTCGACCTGTTGTTCATCTCTGGCACTTGGCCTGGACATCTTCATTTTGACAGGAAGCATCAAAGCAAATGTAATTGAAAACTAAGCATCTTAAGTTGGATACTGATCCCATTAAACATGAAACCTAACACCACGTTCTCTGTGTGAAACATAATCAATTCTGCCTCTTCTCAATCCAATATTTTAAATTTCACATGCACAAACACATTATTTCTAATTACAAAATATGACTTCTTGGAAACTTCAAAACACCAAAGCCCAAGATTTTGACTTTAGTACTTCTTCAGATGAATGAACAAGCTAGCTTGAAGGTGGCTGAAGTAGCACAAGCAATACCAGATAAATTTTAAGCCAGGTATGATATTTTGTCTCATTCATCTACATACATGCTAGGCTAGTGACAAACAACAAAGACTTTTTCAGTTTGGAGACGTTTTTGAATGCATGCTATAAGGCATTTCCAAAATAGATACTAAACAAGGAGAATATCAAAAGAAAGTCACTTTAATCAGTTGTAATATAACACCATTACAATCATAACAAGCAAAATTTTTGAACTCTGAATGTAAGAAAAAATGAGTATTAATGTGGAACCAAAAACATAGGGATAAGCCACTATAATAGGATAGCTTTTGCTGCAGGTAATACCTTATAAACCCATGTTTGTCTCAAAATTGTTATGCACATGGAATTATTCACAACACACACACACACAATTAGAAGGGGACTACTAATGTGGAACATAATCCCAGCATAGGGATATGCCATTATTGTAAGATATCTTGCTACATCACATGGATAAAAAACACAAACCAAAGATAGACAACACGAAATGACACCAAAACTGTAGATGATGTCAATACTCGAGTGAGGAAGGGTGCTATCACATCAACTCGGGGACTTGCACCCAAAATCCAGCTTCCAGATTGGCAAGGATTTTGCTGAAGGTAATGCCTTATAAACCCATCTGTCTCAAAATAGTTATGTGTGAGATTTTTCACAACACATACACTATTAGAATGGGAGTATTAATGTGGAACAAAATCCCAACATAGGGATATGCCACTGTAGTAAGATGACTTGCAACATCACATAGATAAAAACCATAAGCCAAGGATAGCCTGCAAGGAATGACGTTGAAACCGCCAGTGACATTAGCAACAGGTACCTTCCATAATCAAATTCATCAAGCATTATGCCTGAATTCTTCCCTTCCCTATTCAGTACTAAAGCCTTATTGGTGAGCACAAGATGAGCTATGAAACCAAACATTGTGTGACTAGCATCAAATGAATTAACAGTCTCATCCTTCCTAAATTCCAATCTGTTACAGTGGCACCCATATCTGTTGGCCAGTCCTACCCAAAACCTCATGCTGTTGTATTTCCCTTCGAAGTGGGTACAATATAAAAAATTATGGCATGAATATAACCTTGGGAGGAGCAATTTATCAGGAGAACAATGTGTAAACAACAGGGTCCAGGGTTTAATAAAAAAACAGATAATGTTCTCTATGCAGTAGGTAAAACCCCAACAAGACAAACCATTAAAATCAAATAAAATGTCTTTTTTCTCTGTTAAACACCACCACCAGCAAGCCAAAATCTCAATTTGAAAATATGCAAAACCCCATCAACAGCAAGCCAAAATATCCATTTGAAAAATAAGCAAAACCCTAGCAGCAAGCCAAAATCTCAATTTAAATCATAAGCAAATGGGCATTTTATGAGGTGCATAAACATACCTTAACCAAGAGAAGATGACCTCAACTAAAGAGTTGGGAGATGTGACTCAAGTGAACTCTGCAAGAGCCCGAAAACTTCGGCAATAGGTGGGAGCTATGAGGGTTTTTCTTCCACCAAAACGACAAAACCCCAAGAGCCCAAGCGTGTGCGCATAAAAAAGAGTATTCCGAGAATAATCGACAAGAGTATGAAATGATGAACAAATAGAAGAAAACAAGAATCTGAACGTTGAGAACGAATGGTGAAGTATTTTTTGGGGGAAACAATATATATACACAATATATACGCAATGGCGTCGATCTTTGAGTGTAGATGTTAAAATAAAACTGGGTTTCGTTAAAGGATTACCGAGCACCCGCCCTCCATCCACTTGGGTTTATTCACCCACTTCTTTCTTTAGTTAGGGGTATATTGATCCATGGTGTTCGAGAAGGGTTAGGTCATTGTCAACGTGATAGAGGTTAATTGGTACTAGTATTTGGTGAGTGGTTATGTTCAAACTTTTTGAAGATGATGTCTAGATGTAAGTTAAGAAAATGTTAGTAATTTGTATCATAAAAGCTAAAGTATTTATAAATTTTATAAATAAATAAAATAGTTGTAGTGTTATTTAGGATTTTATTTTGTTTTCTTGGTTATGAGATTAAGATTTTGATTTTGAGGCTAGGAATATTTAGTGATTTATATTCTCCTATTTTTTGGGGGGCAACACCACTATTCATGAATCTTCCATCATGATTTAGTCACTTGATTTTGGTTGGAATGATTTTGATGGCCTAGACACTTTGAAGATCACCTTTTGCAATTCTCAAATTTTTTTTGAAAGACATGTGGGTGTTTCAAAAATAAATAAAACATGTGTTCGGTAGAAAGCTCTTTTAATTTGTTGTTTTAAAATTTGCTACACAGGTCGACATGGAAAAATCAAGTATAATGTTCATTGATACCCCAAATGAACAAGTGGTAGAGATTGCAAGAGCAACATCCTAAAGCACAAGAGGGTTTTGAGTGTCATTTAAGAAGACTTTGTTCAGGCGGCTAGGGTTCCTACCCCAGCTAAACTATTCACCTCTCACTTGTTGGCGAGGTTTCAAGTTTTCGAATTACACAATCAAGATGAGGCAGCAGTGACCTTGAACTCATTCTCTCCTATGGGTGTGGTCAATGGTGGTGGTACAAGGCAGACAGTGTAGTGTGGTCGGAGGCGGTGTTATACTAACAGTGGGATGAGCTTGATGTGGGCATTGTCGTCATTGGAGGTGACGTTACAACGGCCAGTGGCGTGTTCAGAGGCAGTGCTATGAGGAGTGGTTTCGAATAGACGCCTACCCCTTGTCTGAGGTGCGGTCTAGGAATTGGTTCCTTGTGGCTTCCGCTATGCATGGTCATTTGGCTCATAGATTCTTCTCGGCGCGGACTGTGGGTGGTTCCAGAGTGCAGAGAGTTCGTTTGTGGTCGGTTGTGTCTATGTATTTTTGCTCATTGAGCAGTTTTAAAATGTGCTCTTTGAAGCCCCTTGAAGCCCTGTAACATGGGTTGTTTTGCTAATATTATCAATTGTTTGGCTCTTTGGAGCTTTGATGTATCCATGTTTTTTTACATGGAAGAAAGACCATCGGGTCTTTGCATGCTGTTTTAGCTTTTTTTGCTTTAGGAGCAGTGATGTATTTGTGCTTTATGCACTAAGAAACCTTCGGGTTAGTTTCTATAAGGCCATGAGGTCTCTTCATCTAGTTTTTTATGTGATCACAATTCTGTGAAACTTAGTTTTTGAATTAACAATCTCATCCTTCCTAAATTCCAATCTGTTACAGTGGCAGCCATGTATGTTGGCCAGTCCTACCTGAAACATCATGTTGTTGTATTTCCATGACAACCTCACAAACATTCACCAACCTGAGGTTCCATTATATAATATGTAAATATTAAACATTAACTAGAAATTCAATTTACTCATATGCACACACTTGGGGTATAGCGTTGTTTCAACTTTCCATCATCCATTTATTGGGTTCAACAAAAACTTTGTTTCTTAATTCTTCTTAATTCTTTTCAAAACTAATAAAGAATGGTTTAGCTTGTCTTCTTTCTTTCATCCTCTAAGGATGTTGTTGTATTTCCACGACAACCTCACAAACATTCACCAACCTGAGGTTCCATTATATAATATGTAAATATTAAACATTAACTAGAAATTCAATTTACTCATATGCACACACTTGGGGTATAGCGTTGTTTCAACTTTCCATCATCCATTTATTGGGTTCAACAAAAACTTTGTTTCTTAATTCTTCTTAATTCTTTTCAAAACTAATAAAGAATGGTTTAGCTTGTCTTCTTTCTTTCATCCTCTAAGGATGTTGTTGTATTTCCACGACAACCTCACAAACATTCACCAACCTGAGGTTCCATTATATAATATGTAAATATTAAACATTAACTAGAAATTCAATTTACTCATATGCACACACTTGGGTTATAGCGTTGTTTCAACTTTCCATCATCCATTTATTGGGTTCAACAAAAACTTCGTTTCTTAATTCTTCTTAATTCTTTTCAAAACTAATAAAGAATGGTTTAGCTTGTCTTCTTTCTTTCATCCTCTAAGGATGTTGTTGTATTTCCACGACAACCTCACAAACATTCACCAACCTGAGGTTCCATTATATAATATGTAAATATTAAACATTAACTAGAAATTCAATTTACTCATATGCACACACTTGGGGTATAGCGTTGTTTCAACTTTCCATCATCCATTTATTGGGTTCAACAAAAACTTTGTTTCTTAATTCTTCTTAATTCTTTTCAAAACTAATAAAGAATGGTTTAGCTTGTCTTCTTTCTTTCGTCCTCTAAGGATGTTGTTGTATTTCCACGACAACCTCACAAACATTCACCAACCTAAGGTTCCATTATATAATATGTAAATATTAAATATTAACTAGAAATTCAATTTACTCATATGCACACACTTGGGGTATAGCATTGTTTCAACTTTCCATCATCCATTTATTGGGTTCAACAAAAACTTTGTTTCTTAATTCTTCTTAATTCTTTTCAAACTAATAAAAATGGTTTAGCTTGTCTTCTTTCTTTCATCCTCTAAGGATGTTGTTGTATTTCCACGACAACCTCACAAACATTCACCAACCTGAGGTTCCATTATATAATATGTAAATATTAAACATTAACTAGAAATTCAATTTACTCATATGCACACACTTGGGGTATAGCGTTGTTTCAACTTTCCATCATCCATTTATTGGGTTCAACAAAAACTTTGTTTCTTAATTCTTATTAATTCTTTTCAAAACTAATAAAGAATGGTTTAGCTTGTCTACTTTCTTTCATCCTCTAAGGAGCCTCTACAATTTATTAAATAACCTATGTGTGTACCAAAGCACAAAATATCTACGAAGTTGTTTAATCTCGTAGCAAACTTTCCTCTAGTTATCTGAAACTGGTTCAAGGTTCCCAATGCCCATCGATCTGGAACTTTGATCGAAATTTGGACAATATGAGTAGAGTAATAATTGGGAAAAATGTTGAATTTTCACACTTAGCGAAAATATTGATTTCAAACTCCAATAATTTACTTTACTCAGATTAATGCATACTAACCCACTAGCATTCAAATCTGGAAATTATGAGCAGAAATACATTTAGCTAAGACACTGAATATGTGCAACGGAAATGAACAGTAGACAACCACATTTAACCACACATTTGACACAATGATTTTCTAGGCAATGGCTCCTGAGAAAAACCCCGAAGGGAAAACTAGTCAATGAGAGAAATTTTATTAAATGAGCCCACAAAATTTTCCGAGTACAAACAACAGTAATTATCAGCAATAAATGCAATGTACTTTCCTCAAAAATTGTGCCCAACTTCTTGGAAATCATGCCACAGTCACCTGTACGGATTCCCAGGGACCCAGACAGAAATAAAGTCTCGAAATTCACACCTAAAATCTTGTTGTACAGTTTGTATCCAGTTTAATCCATGTACAATATCTGGGATGGAGGTATGATCAAGGGGAATCCTGGTTATTCTCATTTTTGTATGTATTGAGTCAAGCTCAATTTGTTGAGAGTGGTTAAGTAATTGTAGTGTAAATTTTATTTTCTAATTCACATTTCTACAAGCTTTTATTTATGACAGAAAGATGCTCTGAGCACATAGCTATAGAATTATATTTTTTTTTTATAAATATAAACTGTTAATAAAGAACAAATATGTAGATGAATAGCAGTCAAGGATAAAGATGATAATCAAGGAAACAAGGTCTGTGGGGGGTTGGAAAATTTGTTTGGACTCTCGTGGTCCAGGATTAGCTTGATCTCTAAATCTAACCTCTAAGAGCTGCATCTCTTTGTTGTCACTACCTGTTAACACCCAAAAAGTGTTCACTACCTCGTTACCACATTATATGGCTCATTTGTCCATTTTCCTACCATTTTTCCCTTAAAATCCCAAAAAAATCCCATTAAAAAGCCTCCAAAAGGCCTAAAATGCCTCCAAAAGGCCACAAAACCACCAAAATAGCCTAAAAAAGGCTAAAAAAAACCCCCTTTTCCCTCCAAAAATAGCAAAATCCCCTAAAAAGGGAATAAAAAATATAAAATAATGAGGAAAAGGAGGAAAAAACCCTATACAGCTGCCTAAAACCATGTGTTTCCCAAAACCATGGGTCAGCACTCCACCACCAAAAAACTATAAATAGGTGATGGAGATCCCTTATTCCACATCCACAATCACAAGCACCCTTACTCTGCCAAAATCTCTCTCGAAACCCTAGTTCATCATTTGAACTATTTTCACCTTGAGAGCCACTTTGGCCCATCCCCACCATTGGAGAAGGAGAAGGAGCATTCAGAAGCTTGGAGCATCCTCTTGGACACTGCAAAGGGCTTCACCAACCTTGACACTCAAGGTAACATTAATATAAAACCATTTTTTACATCTTTTATTTATGTCTCATGCAATGTTTAGAGTAGTTTGTTAATTGTTGTTTTAGCTTAATCATTTAATCATTATTGAACTGCTACTAAGGAGTCCATTCTCCTTAGTAGGTGCTCATTGGCACAAGCTAGGGATAAAACCCTAGCTACAGTTTTGGCACAAGCTAGGGGTAAAACCCTAGCTACAGTTTTGGCTCCTCCAGTCGCCCCTCAGCCTTACTACCATCAGCAGGATGCCTGGGGCGGATAATAAGCTGGTGGGGCTTGTGAAGGCGCAGGAGCTGGGGCAGCCTGCTGATGGTAGTAAGGCTGAGGGGCGACTGGAGGAGCAGAAGCAGGAGTCGCATACCCGAAGCACTGGGGTGGACATGAGGGTCCATGGGAATGGTGATGTGTCATGGGAGCATATGAGTTGGTTGCTCCAGACTGGGAGGTAGCCCGCGACAGGTCGGGGCCAGGGGTAGGACGTGCTATAGAAAATGGTTGGGGATGCGAAGAAACACGGCCAATGATACCATCTGCAGCGTGGGATGCCCCCGGCGCATCATGCTGGGAGGACTCGCCGCGAGGGGCGTCAGGTATAATGGTATAAAGGTAACCCGATTGGGCGTAAATGAGGTCGAACTGCTGTGCCTTAAGGATGGCCTCTTCTTCAGACTGGGGTCTTTCTGAAGCTACATCCTTAGCGATGACAGGAAGCAGGGACTTGAGGAACCAATCGAGGAAGATACGGTCATCTAGTTTAATCTTGCATAAGCTACGGCGTCTACGCCACTCATGGATGTGGTCCGTGATATGGGTAGCCGTGTTTTGTCTACAAGATAGAAGGATCTCAACGCCCGCGTCATAGCGGACTGGCAACTGGAAGAACTGCAGGAAGGTCGAGGCCAGGGAAGAAAAGGTGGCGTGGGACCCATGAGGCTGCTCAATATACCACTTGGCTGCAGAGCCAGTGAAGGTGCGCTGTAAGAGACGGAGGCGAACAGAGTCGTCCACTATGGAGTTAGAGGAACACCATAGGTGAAAAGACATGATGTGGTTCTGTGGGTCCTCACCAGCCTTACCCTCGAATTTAGGGATGTCAGAGGGTAGTTTGGTAGGCATATGAGGCCACATAGGGTCGTGTCGAATAGGATCGTTGGTCAATCTGGCCAGGTCAGGTAGGTTGAGGCTAGCCATGAACGGCAAACTGGAAGAAGGCTGTGACACAGTAGTGCTGTGGACCAAGTTGGGGCCAGTGCCCCCAAGTGGAGGGACAAGATGTGAGGTGGTGCCCCCAAGTGGGGGGACTGAGGTAGTGAAGGAGGGTCCAGCACCACCATTGGTAGTGTGAGCCACTGATGTAGTGGGGATAGGTATTCCCGCTGTGGGAATAGGTACCGTGAGAGGAACGGTAGATGGGTGCCCCATGGAGGGCATACCAAAAACAGGTGTAGTAACTGGTGTAGTGGTGGATGTGCCACCAATGGTCCCTATGACAAACGGAGTGGAAGTCGTGCCAGCCATGGGGCTAGTAGGGGCAGTATAAATAGGGTTCTCAGACTCTTCGTCAGAATCGGAGGTAAAGTAAGGTGCGTCACTATCTGGTGACGGAGTCCTACGTCGCTGACGAGTGGAGTCAAGTGACAAGAAAGAAGACAAGCTAAACCATTCTTTATTAGTGACAAGTCCACGCCACCTTTTCTTCCCTGGCCTCGACCTTCCTGCAGTTCTTCCAGTTGCCAGTCCGCTATGACGCGGGCGTTGAGATCCTTCTATCTTGTAGACAAAACACGGCTACCCATATCACGGACCACATCCATGAGTGGCGTAGACGCCGTAGCTTATGCAAGATTAAACTAGATGACCGTATCTTCCTCGATTGGTTCCTCAAGTCCCTGCTTCCTGTCATCGCTAAGGATGTAGCTTCAGAAAGACCCCAGTCTGAAGAAGAGGCCATCCTTAAGGCACAGCAGTTCGACCTCATTTACGCCCAATCGGGTTACCTTTATACCATTATACCTGACGCCCCTCGCGGCGAGTCCTCCCAGCATGATGCGCCGGGGGCATCCCACGCTGCAGATGGTATCATTGGCCGTGTTTCTTCGCATCCCCAACCATTTTCTATAGCACGTCCTACCCCTGGCCCCGACCTGTTGCGGGCTACCTCCCAGTCTGGAGCAACCAACTCATATGCTCCCATGACACATCACCATTCCCATGGACCCTCATGTCCACCCCAGTGCTTCGGGTATGCGACTTCTGCTTCTGCTCCTCCAGTCGCCCCTCAGCCTTACTACCATCAGCAGGATGCCCCAGCTCCTGCGCCTTCACAAGCCCCACCAGCTTATTATCCGCCCCAGGCAGCCCCTGCGGCACATCCACAACCTGCTCCGCAGTCCTATCAGCAACCCCCTCAAGTTGCTGCACCTGCTCAGCCTCAACCTACATATCATCCTCCGCAACCTGCTCCTGCACCTGCGCAACCTCAAAATCCACCTGCTGCCCAAGGGCAAGTTTACGCCCAACATAACCCGCAGCAAAACCAGAATAACCAACGTAATCAGGGCCAACAGAACCGCGGCAAGGGCCGTAATCGGGGAAACAACCAACCTGCAGACTAAGCTGGTCAACCGGCTAATCCCCCTGACAATAACAATGCGGCCCCCGCTAATCAAAACCCTGATCGCCCGCCCAAGCAGGCCAAAAACCCCAATCTGCGAACAAACCACCCTTGTTCTATTTGCGGAGTCTATGGACACTACACCCATGCTTGCCCACACTTGGAGCGAGCTCGGCAGCTTTGGGTTGACGAGGCCCATCGCCAAGGGCATGCGGCTCCCCAAGCACCGCCCAACCCCCCCCAACCTCAGCAACCCCCTTTGGTGCTGCAAAACCCCTTACCGACCCAAGGCGTAGTGAACACTCAGCCGTTGGCTCCCCATCAAGCCAATGCGGCCCAACAACAACAGATCACCTACGCTGCTCCTGATCAACCCATGTTTGACTCAGGTACCCACCACTTACTGATGATGTCATCCGCTGACGTCAACCTTCAGACCCGTCGGAACCAATATGGCTCCACCTCTGAAGCCACTCCCACGGATAAAACCGCTAACGCCCATCCCACCGATCAGGCGTTACGTATACCTCCGCCTCCCATAGACGGTGCTGCGAAAGCACCTCGTTTCCCACTTCGCCGAATCAACAATAACCCTAACGCGCATGCTGCGTCAAACTACAACATCGTAGACGACCTAGCCCAATCTCCCGCAGCCATGTCTGCGTTGGAAGTCTTGAAGAACTGCCCTTCCCAGCGCAAGACTTTACTTTCCGCCATCGGGGGGATTGACCCAACTGATTCACATTTGATGGCGTTTGATTTAGACCAGTCTGAACCACGCCTACCTTCCAGCTTAGCCTTCCAAGTTACAGTCTCCGTTAGGAATATTGTTATCCATCGGTGCATCATCGATGAGGGTGCTTCCACATGCGTTATGTCTACATTTGTATGGCAGAAGCTAGGATCCCCTCCTCTCCAGCAGTCCACCACTGCGTTACGTGCCTACGACGGTCGTTCGGCCCCAGCCCCAAGGCCTTCTACCCAACGTTCCAGTCCAGTTAGGTGGTAAAACAGTTCTTATTGACATAGAGGTAATCAATGCCCAATTGGATTACAACCTTCTACTTGGCCGCAGCTACATGTATGCCATGCGGGCGGTTGCCTCTTCTGTCTTTCGTACCATGATGTTCCCCCATGAAGGACGCGTGGTTAAGATTGACCAGCTCACCTACTATGATCCCAGTGCTCCGGCGGCACCGGAAAATGTTCTCCCCATGGTTGAACAACCTGTTTCTCCTGCCACCACCTCGTTTGTTTCCTCTACGGGGCCTGGAGTCTACTCAGACGCGCCGATGACTTCCACCTTTCAATCCATTCCTCCACCGTCATCTACGCCCGAAATGTCTGACTTATGTACCTTGTCCCATGACATCCTACCACCTAACAATCAACCATCCTTGTTGCCTAAACCACCATTGGTACCTAGTCACATTGGTGTTACACCGATCCATACGATCCCCTTCCTAGTTCCTCCAGCAGGAGTAGTAAGCGCCCCGGTCATGGCTACCCTTAGCCTCCCTGGGTTAACCTTGGGATTACCTGTATGGTACCTTTCGCCTCCCGTTCGCCCGCCGACACCAGATGTCGTCCTCCAACCAGTGCAACCCATGGCTACTTCCACTCAGCCACCTCCCGGTGTCTCTTTCCCTTCGTCCTCCACGACACCTCCTCCTCCTCCTCAACCCACTGGGGGCAGAGGTCCACAACCTTACACTGCTGTCCCACCTCCCAAGACAGTCAAGAACCCTCCAGTGTTTCGTGCTCCTCCCAAATGCTCGCTGTGTGACGAGTTGGGCCATGCGACCCACCAATGCCCACAGTTACCCGCATTGCAGAAGCACATGCAAATGCTCGATGATGACCCCAACATCCCAACTGTCGAACTAAACCCCACTCCTAAGCCTAAAGATAAGTCCCTACGTACCAACCACTCCTGCGCCATCTGCGGTATTTACGGGCACTATTCACATCATTGTCCCGATCTCCCGGATTACAGAGCGGCTCTCTATGAGATGAACAATCTGGATCTTGAGACGGCACCACCTACCATTGAGGAGATCTACCCCCCAGACTCTTCAACTTCCGGAGAGGTCAATACCATCTATATGATCTCTTCAACCACTACCCCCTCGTCAACCGATTTGACGACGCAGACTTTCCGTACCGATGAGGAGATTCTTGAGGCCCTTACTGCCCCGGATTATCCCTGGGATGATATGCATCATCGTTCCTATTTCATCCCAAAAGAATCCTCCTCTAGCACAGCTAACCAATTCACGGTTGAATCCAAAGACTTCCTCCCCACCAAGGTCGACTGGTTCAAGGACCCTATTCCTGCTCCTGATGCCTTCGAGGAAGGTAACTTGGCCAACATCTCACCTGTCATCCAAGTTGATATCGCTGCCCCAGGACGTGCCCCTGAACTCATCACTTTAGGAGCATTCTGCAGTAAACAAGAGATTGAGGACTACATAAACCTTTTCCGAGAATTCCGTGATGTCTTTTCCTGGTCCTATACCAAAATGCCCGGTCTTGACCCCGCCATTATAGAGCACCACATTGACACATGGCCTGATGTACCCCTCGTTCGTCAGAAACAGCACCACCTTGACACCTCTGAGTCAAGGGGCATAATAGATTCCCTCGACCCTGGGATAGGGGGCATGATCAATCATTTTGAGCCTTCCCCATCACATCTATCTCAGCACGTCAATGAACCCATTGTTCAAACCCACACATATGTGATCCATAATCACAAACCCCATGCACATAGCATGGGGGCAAGTCATTAACCCTGCTCACTTTTTTCACATGTGTGATCTCAATCATTTCTGAGGTCACATATCACTTGTATATTTGATTTTATACACCTAGTTATTTCCTTTGACCATTCCGGAGTCCTTATGACCTCCGTTGTTTTGCACCATTTGCACTGCCGGATTCATATTTCCGTGCCCGTGATGATGCTTGAGATCATTTCTCGCTCTCACTAGGACCAATATCAACATTGTGTCCCGACACCTTGTCACCCCCGGTTTGCGTGCCACATCGGCCGTAGCCTATTTTTGATATACTTTATATCATCGGATACATCTTTCCGAGCTGGTGATGATGCTTGAGATCATTTCTCGCTCTCACCCCCCGATTTTTTGGGTATTTTTTCCAAAACGCCCTCGTCACCCCGGTATGCGTGCCCCATCGGCCGTTACCCATTTTTGACATCCTTTATATCGCCGGATTCATTTTTTCGAGCTCGTGATGATGCTTGAGATCATTTCTCGCTCTCACTTGGTACAATTTTAACATTGTGTCCCAACACCTTGCTGCCTCGGTTTGCGCGCCACATCGGCCGTTGTCGGATTGTTCCACATTTTTACATGAGCCATTCACTCCTGTCATACTGCAAATGTTTCGTTATTTTTCCACCATGTCATCTACCCCGCAAGGAGGCCCACCAGTGTTCCCCCCTACCCTCGTTCTTGGTCATCATTACTGATCCTTGATTGAACACTTCCTCCTTGCCTGGCCATTCCTTTTGTTCGGTATAATTTTATCCCTTTTTCGGGCCGGACAAGTCCCTTACGAAAAAGGCACTTAGGGAGTTTCCGTTAAGCTCTTTTCTGACTCCTAAAAGAATGAAAAGATCGCCGAGCAATCTTGCTTCCTTTCATGCTCGTTAAAGTACCTGAAAGGGCGTCTATCTGGTATAAGTTTAACCCTTTTCCGGACCTGGTAGAATAATTACGAAAAAGGAATACTCTAGTCCCACCGGCTAGAAGAGTTCTTCATTGCATCCTTTTATGCTTCTTTGGGCCTTGGAGACTAAATCTACGAAAAAGAAACCCCCTGGAGTCTTCTTACTTGCTTTCAGACTCTCTAAAATTGAAAGCAACCACGAGCATGAGCTGTCCTGGGCTCGTTAAATCCACACGACAGTACCATTCCATCATTTCAGAGTCTTCTTATCGCTTTCAGACTCCTTAAAATTGAAAGCAACCACGAGCATGAACTGTCCTGGGCTCGTAAAATCCACACGACAGTATCATTTTATCCACACACTTCTTCTAGTTCCTTAACCCATGAAGAAGTATCCTCCCGTGCCTCATGGCACTATGATCGATCATCTCGGCAGCACCCCCAATCAGGTCGCCTTTGTTCAGAGTATTCTGCAGTCTCCTGCCATTGTATACCAGCTTGAGTCTCCCTCAGCCAGTTATCCTCCCAGATCCATTACAGCTATGATCCCTTTCCCCTCCGTCAGTTTCATATGCTGCCAGATCATTCCCATTATCATACTCTGAACAAAGGAAGTTTTGAGTCCACCCACTCTACTTGCCCAGTTGTCCCTCCACAGTTTGTCAGTCCTGCCATCAGTACTATCACATTTCGGTTCTTCACCTCGCGCTCCTGTCAAGGAAACATCATTGCCTTGATAGTTGCAGGTCTCCCTCTGTCGACGACAGCTCCTCTATTCCAGAGGATAGGCCCAGAGGTCCCTACGCCTTGGACTTATCACCATCTGTGGTACGTGCCTACGGATCATTCTGAGAGGAGACATCATTGCCTCTCTGAGTGGTTGTTCCTCACATGCTCGACTTCAGCACCTTGATCGCATCGTTGAGGATCGCGTAGGATTATATCCCATCATTATTTGTCGAAGACCCCGGATTTCCCCCGACTCTAGCACATTGGTGAGTCATTTTGGAACGCCCAGTTATATGTTCCCGTGGATGTCCGGGCTGCGTTGGTGATTGTATTCGGAAGCCATCCAGTTATATGCTTCCTTGAGTACCCAGTTCAGTTCCAGTTCCAGATCAGTGTACCATTGAGGTCAGAGCTACCTGTCACTATGATCCAGCAGTTCATCAGTTCCTCTGGTACCCCAGTCAGCAGCATTGTTGATATTCCAGTGCACCAGTTCCTCTGTTTGCCGCGATCTGACTGCGCCTGTCGGCCTTTTTCCTGCGTCGCGACTGCGGCTTTCTGCCTCTTTCGCGCGTCCCGACTGCGCCTGTTAGCCATTCTGCCGCGACCCGACTGCGTCTTTTTGCCTATTTTCCTGCGTCCCGACTGCGTCTGTTGGCCCGATAGCCGCGACCTGACTGTGACTTTTTCCCAGATTTGCGTCCCCTCTAGACTCTTATGATGTACACAGTGGTCATGTATCTTACAGGTCCCCCTTTTTCGGGCCTTACAGTTATATTTATGTATCTTGATACGAGCATGGGTATGCCCCCCTCGTCCATATATTGAGATTATTCCTCAGTCAGTTTTTGAGGTCATGTATATTTCAGGTCCCCATTTTTTGGACCCCATTGTTGTTATTATATTATATCCTGATACGAGCATGGGAATGCCCGCCTCGTCCATATGATCAGATGATTCCTCATCCATTATTGAGGTTATGTACTTTTAGTTCCTGCAGTTGTTCGGGATCGTTGTTCCGGGCTCCAGTTTGTTTCTTCTCTTCTCTCCACATCCCAGGAAAACCATTCATGACTTATGATGTCCATCGGCCATACGATTAGCTCCTGACCTCGCACATCAGGGGGCAATCTGTTAACACCCAAAAAGTGTTCACTACCTCGTTACCACATTATATGGCTCATTTGTCCATTTTCCTACCATTTTTCCCTTAAAATCCCAAAAAATCCCATTAAAAAGCCTCCAAAAGGCCTAAAATGCCTCCAAAAGGCCACAAAACCACCAAAATAGCCTAAAAAAGGCTAAAAAACCCCCTTTTCCTCCAAAAATAGCAAAATCCCCTAAAAAGGGAATAAAAAATATAAAATAATGAGGAAAAGGAGGAAAAAAACCCTATACAGCTGCCTAAAACCATGTGTTTCCCAAAACCATGGGTCAGCACTCCACCACCAAAAAACTATAAATAGGTGATGGAGATCCCTTATTCCACATCCACAATCACAAGCACCCTTACTCTGCCAAAATCTCTCTCGAAACCCTAGTTCATCATTTGAACTATTTTCACCTTGAGAGCCACTTTGGCCCATCCCCACCATTGGAGAAGGAGAAGGAGCATTCAGAAGCTTGGAGCATCCTCTTGGACAATGCAAAGGGCTTCACCAACCTTGACACTCAAGGTAACATTAATATAAAACCATTTTTTACATCTTTTATTTATGTCTCATGCAATGTTTAGAGTAGTTTGTTAATTGTTGTTTTAGCTTAATCATTTAATCATTATTGAACTGCTACTAAGGAGTCCATTCTCCTTAGTAGGTGCTCATTGGCACAAGCTAGGGGTAAAACCCTAGCTACACTACCCTGTGGTAATTTATAATCTATTTTAATGCTTTCAGCCCTTTACTGTTAATATTTTCTGCAAATCCAATCCCATTTTGGAGTATATTTGGTTGAATTTCTCTTATTTCAATGAACTCCTTAAGTTTTACTATGGTTGTTTTCTTTAGCATTTTTCCTAGAGAGTTTCCTAACACAATGTGGCTATTCGCTTCATTTATTTCTCAGCCTGAGCTACCAAGTTTTGTTTGTGGAGGGGGTAGGTATAGTTGTTGGTACAAGGGATACCATTTTTTCCAACTTTGGATGTAGGGGTGAGCACACACTAACATATTGGTTTGTTATTATATACATGCCTTGACTGAATCTTATCATTTGATGGCGAGTAGTTCCATTCTTGTATTCAATAAAGAAGGGAGGGTTTAGGAAAGTGTTTGCTCTGTAACAAGTTACCCTTTCATCTGTTATTACAGAATTTAAGTTTATTGTTCATAAAGAGTAGTCAGAATGGAAAGCACGGAAGACAAAAGCACTGGAAACGAGTGAGGAAGAAGGGAGACTAACTACCATCAGAGACATGCATAAGCTAAAATTTCACAAAAAACCAAGAAACAAACCTGCGAATTTGTAAGGGGAGAATGATCATGCTACCAGTCTCCAACCTTAAGCACCTCACTGTCACATGATGCCAAATCACGTCACTCCGCATGTAGAGATTGATCCTACACCACCAAATTTAGAAACCATTCTTGATACCACCTTAATACCACCAAGCCTTCTCGGATCGGTTCTACAAGAAAAGATTTTTTCATATCAGGGGTGCAGGGGACAAATTGATCACTCACTAAGAAGTGAAAACCTGTTACTATTGAGTCCCGAAGATAGATGCAACAAAAGAAGTACAAGACATGAAGAGTCCAAGGAATAAAATGAAGCCCTGGCCGCTAACTCTTCTTTGCACACCCTCGGCCTCCCTCTGTGTCTGCTTCCCTTCCCCTTCTCAAAACGACGATTCCCCTCAAGCTTTATGTCTTTATGTCGACCACATCTCCCTTCCACCAAACCATTGTAAAAGCTCCAGACCAGCGCGACAGAGACTCTACAGACCAACATGACGGAGTTCATTTCATCTCTGTGGGAAAAATTGGTAGAGACAGGAAAAATTGAAGGGCTAGTTCATTTCATCTCTGCCCCTTCAACTAATTTTTTGTTTTTATGTTTTGTTTAGTTTTTTATGCTAAACAATAACTCTTCAACTATCAAGTTTTATTAAAAAATACCTTTCAATAATAAATTTTTTATTAAAGAATTTAATTTTCAATTAAAATATTTTTTTATTATTAAGGAATTTAATTTCCAATTAAAAATAACAAGTGTCAACATTATGCATTTGAAGTGTATTAAGTAATAAACTTATGAAAGAAACAAAACATGGAACCTAGAATCATTTATGAAATTAATGTGAGGCCACATGTAATGCACACACACACAACTCAATAGTGGCACACACAACTTAATAGTAAATGTGTTGAAATTATGCATTTGGCGTACATTAAGTGATAATCTTAGGAAACAAACAAAAGGTGGAACATAGAATCCTTTCCAGAGGTTAGTGTCAGGCCACATATAATGCAACATACAAAAAATTTCAACGTTAATATGCTGCATCAATGGTGTAATTGAAATTGTGACATTTTGTTCCAAAGGACTTGAGTTAAAAGGCCAGATAAATATAATATGCCATTTGTACAAGCGATTCATTAAAAAACACATTGTAATCGGCATTGTACTATGATGTTCTCTCCTTCCTTTGTCAAAAAAAGAATAATAAGGCTAGTTTTCAAAGGTATGGATTGTTTCGGATTCCTCAACTATTATTGTACCTGAACTTGCACATACCAAGTTGCAGCGAATCCTTCACGAAAGCGGAGTTTTCTATGTATTACCCATGATGCACTTTGAAGAGAATTTGATAAAATAATTTTCTTTTGTTTTACTTCATTCATAAAGTAAAGAATTTAGTTTCCTAATATAGGTAATTCGTTTTATTTTAAGTTCATAAAAATAGAACAATGTAAACATTTGAATATATAAAATTCTTCTAGTAACACTATTTTTTGGACACAAGTTCTCTTAATATAGAGACAATGAAGTGATACATTTTCCAATTCCCAACCAATTCCTGGTTCTTGCTTTCATTTGGCCATTCACTTTCCCTTGGCTATAAATGGATAATAATTCAAGCTTGTTTAGAAGGTTTTTTTCCCATGAGTAATATCAAATAAAGCTTTTTCAAAAAAATGTGAATAGATACTTGAAAAGATTTTAGGAACAAGACCTATAAATTGTAACTTGGAAGTATTGGAAGTGTACAAAGTGGGATTGGGAGCCTCCCATAACAAAACCCTGTTTCCATGCCTTTTTCAGTCACGAGTCTAAACCCATTCCTTTGTCATTCACAAGTGTAATTAAAACCTAGCTCAATATCAAAATAACAAAAACAATTTCATGTTTAAGAAAAAACATGGGAGTGTTTCATTAAAATTTGCTTTTAGATTATGATCAAATTTATGAAAAAATGAAAATAACATCTTACTAAAATTAGTAGCTCCAAGTCTCTGATAGCCAGAGGAGAGCACTTTCAAATTGTCTAGAGAAATGGGTATCTAAATTCAGCACATGCTTCTAACTTCTGAGGCTAAAATGCCATAGGTGATGCTTGGTAAATTCAGTAGATGATAAACTGTTGATGGTAGGGAACCATTGAAGATGATCAATGATGACCTAGGTAGGTAGGGAGGAAATAATGTTTACTTATTATATGTGGATAGAAGGATCAAGGAAGAACTCAATAGGGTGATCTAGAATTATAGATAGACTTAGGTTGAATCCAAATTTAGCCTTCAATGAGGGATGTAATTGCCAATTAGTATGGTACCTAAATCTAGAATTAAAGAATAACTCTCAATCAAATCCTTTAGAATCCTCAATACCTTTGGAGCAAAGGACAAGGAGGAAAGAAACCATCGAGATGAAGGGGATGACCACCATCAACAAGAAGTAGTAGAGTGACATTTAGGATGAGGGATTCTTAAAGTTCAAAAGTGTACTTTTGAAGGAGACGACTTTCTCAAGTCATGATCCAAAATCTAGACTATATGGACAATGGATGGGTCCAAAATCTAGACTATGAGAATATCTCTTTTCACTAACATAAAATGGAATTAGCATTTCCATTAACTATGGGACAACCCCCTTAATGCTAAACATGTGCAAGTGGAGGAGAATGGAAATAGGAACTATGATGGTTGAGTAGTAGTTTAGAGGAAAGGGAAGGTAGTGCCACTAAGAAACCCAAACCAAGATCCCTTGCTTCATTAAACTAACTCATGAGGTGAATAACCATGAGAAGATGGAGAACGAGGGATATAAATCTCAAGGAATAAATAAAGAAGACAATCAAGATCGCAATGAAACTAAAGAGAAATTAATAATGAAGGATACAATACACACTAATCAAACAACAGATCAAAATCATATCCAAGGAGGGGAAGAGGAAGAAAAAATAACTAGGAGACTAAATAAGAGGATATATACATGAAACTAAATGAATTTAAGATAGAAACCACACCAAAGAAATGGAATCAACAAAGGATAAGGAATGAGATTGTGGAAATGGTAAAATAGTAATATTGCAAATGACCTTGATACTAAAAAGGGAAAAGAGAGCATAAAGAAGATATATAAATTAGAATTGAATGCAAGAGGAGGAGGAGGATGTGGAAGAAGTGGACATGGAGTTATTATCCTTGCATTATAATAAAACATTTATAATTTCCCTTTCAAGTTAGCAATTGGTGAATCTACACTAGCACATGATAAATGGAAATGGGAGGATAGAAATGTTGAAGGATTGTCAAGTTCCCATAAGAAATGATCATGAATAGACACAAATCCCACAAAGTTGACAAAATCTAAGTTGGGACGAGGCGAGAAACTTGTCAATGATAACTTGAAGGAGAAAAGGGAGCAATTAATTAACCGAAGACAAACAACCTCACTTAAGGAGAAATTTCTTCAAACGCCTAGGCCTTCTAAATGAAAATTCTCTTGTGGAACATAAGGGGCAATAATGCACCTAAGAAACAAATCATTTTGAAAAAAAAAATAAGAGTAAAAAAACTAGACTTAGTGTTTATTGAATAAACAAAATGCAAAATGTATAACATGTATAAATTCACCAAAATGATATGGGGAGGATGCGATTGCTCGACTAGAGGATTGAGAGGATTTTCAAGAGTTATGGCAATGATGTAGGATCCCATAAAAATGGATCTAGAAAACCAACTTACCACCTATTGATAGATGACTAGCGATTTATACTTTAGACTCAAGGGTAAAGGGCAATATAACTAATGTATATGGGTTCATTGATCCCTGACAAATTCTAGATTAATGTTTGGAAATATTAAGTACGATTAAGTTCCTCCCCAATTAGGAACATTGAATCATTAGAGAATACGACCTAACCACAACAAAGTCCCTCTTTGAAAAGAAAGGATGAGTGTAAAGGTTGGATGCGGCAAGCTAGATTCTTCGAGACCTTTTAGAGCATTGATAATTTGTGGATGTATTTCCAAAGAATGCCATCTTCACTTGGAACAATTGGTGTGGAGGGCTGATTATAATATGCTCATCACGTGGCTTATAGAATGTTTGAATGAGACACCATTTTGTGGACTATAATGCTTATGAAATATGCCCATAATGGTAGGATGGACAAAGCTCAACAATGTTTAATAACATGCTTGAGAATAATGTTGTCTTGTGGAATGTTGTGATTTGGGATTGCATATAAAATGGGAAAATCAAGGAGGCTCACAAATTGTTTAAAAGAATGCTACAATGGAGATTTGCATTGTTTCAAGCATGGAGAGATGTTCTTACATTGGTCTTGTTGTTTCTTTATGTGGACCTAATAGATACTTGGAGTAGATTTGACATACCAGTTACAATTACCAACAAAAATTGCCAAATGGTGAGGGCATTCCATCATGGTACCTTTTAAGATTATCATCATAGTTTGGACATTGACCTTCATTTGTCGAAGACATGACTAGTGAGGAATTCGAGGGAGTAAAAGAATGTAATATGTGATTAATGTGTCAAGGAAAAGGGACAAATACAAGGCAAAAGATGGCCATTTACAAGGTGGGAGGACACATTAATTAAACTCAAAACCTCACACATCCAAATATGCCATGTAGGTAAGGATAATTCTTCTACATCAACCTTACCTTAGTCCATTTTGTCTCTAGGGATCATGTGACATTAATAGGCCTATGTCCACCATACAAGCCCTATAAAGGGAATCTTTATCATGTAAGTGGAATATAGTGTTCATTTCAAGTTTGGCACACTAGGATGGCTCTCATGGCCTAGTCCATGTTCTAGGGTAAACATATAAAGTCCTAGGCCATAACATTTTCCTCAAGGGATCGGAGCCCACAAATGGGGCCCTAGTCCATAACGTCATCTCTATGTGGGAAATATTTGGCTTACAAGCAAGAAATGGCCATTTCAAGCTCTATGCGACCAAGAATGGTTATCATTGATTGGGCCATATTATCAAGTCAAAACATAACGTCTAAGGGTACGGGGATCACGGGTCAAGTGTGATGCCCTAGACCACCTCAAAGGCCCCATATACTACATAGGTAATATTTAGCCAACGAGTAAGATATGTTGGCCATTTTTGAGGTTTAGCACACCAAGTATGGATTTCAGTCCCTAGGCCATGGACCAAGGTTTTAGGGTACAAGGTCATATGAATTTCCTTGGGGATCATGGCCCATGAATGGAGGCTTAGATTATAACGCAAGGTCTACATGGGGAATCTTAGCCTATATGCAAGATAAGTTCACCATTTTGAGGAAGGGCATGCTAGGGATGATTTTCAAGGCCCATGTTATGATATAAGGTTAAATAAGGGTCTTAGGTCATAACATTTTTCTCTAAGCTCATGGTCCATTTTCAAGCCCTCAAACCACCACACATACCCTCCATAGAGAAGCATTAGCCTACAAATGATATATGATAGACATTTTCCTCTTTCTAATACTAGAGATGGTTCTCAATGCATATGTCATGGTTCAATGCTAAAATCCCTAGGAATACTCATGAGTTCAATGCCAAAAAACTGCCTCCAAAAGTTCAATTCTCATGAGTTTTAAGGGGGGTTCCAAAAAAACCGCCTCCAAAAGTTCAATTCTCATGACTTTTAGTGGGGGTTTTGAAAAACCGCCCCCACAAGTTATGAGAATTGGGCTTTTAGGGGGGGGTTTCAAACAACCACCTCCAAAAGTTCAGTCCTCATGACTTTTAAGGGAGGTTCCAAACAAATTGCCTCCCAAAGTTCAATTCTCATGACTTTTAGGGGGGTTTTTGACAAACCGCCCCCAAAAGTTATGAGAATTGGGATTTTAGGGGGGGGTTTCAAACAACCGCCTCCAAAAGTTCAGTTCACATGACTTTTAAGGGGGGTTCCAAACAAACCGCCTCCCAAAGTTCAATTCTCATGACTTTTAGGGCAGGTTTTGACAAACCGCCCCCAAAAGTTATGAGAATTGGGCTTTTGGGGGGTGTTTTCAAACAACCGCCTCCAAAAGTTCAATTCTCATGACTTTTAAGGGGGGTTCTAAAAAAACCTCATTCAAAAGTTCAATTCTCATGACTTTTAGGGGGGGTTTTGACAAACCGCGCCCAAAAGTTATGAGAATTGGACTTTTAAGGGGGGGTTTCCAAAAACCGCCCCCAAAAGTCAAATTTCAGGACTTTTGGGGGCAGATTTAAAAAAAAACCGCCCCCAAAAGTCCAATTTCCATCACTTTTAGGGGCAGTTTTAAAAGACCACCTCCAAAGGTCTGAAAAAAATTTTAGGGGGGGGGTTACCAAGACCCCCGCAAACCAAAACCGCCCCTAAAGGGCTATTTTGTTGTAGTGAATGTATTTGTACCATCATCTTCAACTATGTTATCAGTATGATCATCTTCTTCAATATGATCATTAACTTGTTTTCAATTATTCATAGCTCCATGTTCCTCTGGTACTTGTTCCGAAAGCACTTCCTCCGGATGATATGTCCTAGGATGTCTTTCCTTTATAATTACATGAAACCATCAATAGATATAAGTTAATATAAGAAATATTAAAATAATACAAACATTTACAAAAGCAATCAATATAAAAATATATATAATGCAAAACTTACAAATGGACGATATTCATGTCCCCCCTCAGCGTGTCCATGTTCCCTACAATGTTTTATGGTTGTTGTGATCTTTACTCTTCTCCTTTTAAAGCTCCTGCATTGACTACATGGACAACAACATTTCCCATCACCCTTTGTTTTCAGTCCATCCGACAATCTAGCAAGCAATTGTCGATTTTGTTCGTCTGGATCAGGAATATTGCTATTTGACATTTTCTCATAAAGAGCTTGAATGAAGATTATCGATCTTAGAAAATCAAGCTCCATGCTTCACTATTTTTAATCACAAAAACAATAGAAATAATTGTATATTCTTTTATGAAAAACAGTCTGTGCAAAGAATTTAATTTCTGCAAACCGTCGCTTGTATAGCAAAAATGTCGGAATGTTTCCATTATTTATAGATTTTAAAATTTAAAGCTTCGTCGGATATCTGACCAGGTGACCATAGTTACTGTTAGAGAGTATATATTGGATATCTGACATCTCCTATCGGATATCTAACCGCAATCGTCGGATATCCGACAAGGCTATGTATCAATTAAAAAACATTTGATCAAAATTCGTAATTTTGAAGGTGAAATCAAACGACACGGTCAATTTCGTCGAATGTCGTCGGATTTTGGGTCATAATTTTCTAGTGATACATCTAGTAACTATTGCGGCTAAACCAATGGTGATGTCGTATAATTATGTGGCAAGGTGGATTTTTTTATCACATTAACCTGAAGCAAGTAGTGGTTGACTAGGATTCTTGTAGATGTACAAGCTGAATAAGTTGAAAGTTCTTCTCACCAATTTTTTTATGGAACAATTCATCAAGGAAAACCCTAGTTCTGTATCGATTATCAAGGAATTGTGGAATGAAGGATAGAGTTTTACAGAAAAATACAACAAAAAATACCCCATCAAGTATCTCAGATTGATTATGGGGCATGGTCTATTGACCTTATAGGGAGGACGATGCTTTGCATTTCAAGCTCTATTGGGTACCTATAGTTCATCATGTTGTGGAAATTAGATAAGCGTTCAATTGGGCCAAAAACCTACCTTCCAACATCTTGGGTAATGTACAAGCATCGACAAAAGAGGTACTCAAGGGTAAACTCCCTGACTTTTACATGACTACTTAGCTCATTGATTTTGTTTGTGCTGCAAACCCATTTCCACTGATGGGTTAGGATTGGAAACATGACTCTCTCTTTGTACACATCCATTGTTAGAGTTGTGGGCTTCCAACTAGGGAAAATTTGAGGGGAAAAATTTAGTCCATGGATTGATTTTGAGGTTTTTCCCAAAAACAATATTCGCTATTTTTGATCTTTTTCTAATATGATTCATCCAAATTCCATAGGATTAAAATATTTTACTCTGAAATCACCAAAATTGTCCAAAAGTTATATAAAACCATTAGAAATTTGAATATTTTTTAAAAAATATCACCAAAAATTTTATGGTTAGAATTTTGATAATTAGTAAGATTCGTGAAGGTTTCTACACTTTAAAAAAAAAATATGGATCCTTAAAATTTTCCCTGCTTCCAACTATAGATTCTATTTTTATGACATTTGTGATTATTTTCTAGCACCACTATATACCCTTATCTTCAAGAAACCGACTCCTCAACTGTCCAATGAGGCCATCGCCACTCTACAGAAGATGGATGATTGTTACATCCTTGAATTCTTTACATATATCCATATCTTTGGTATCTATGCCTCACCTCATTTGTTACCTACTTATGTCCCCAATAGGATTCTTCTCAGGATCACCTATCAAACTATTGTGGAAGGAATTGTTCCTCGAGTATATTTTTTGGATAAAAAGGCCTGGCCCAAATTTCCTCTGAAAATAGGCCTTTATACTTTGACTAATGCTCAACATGCTCAAAAGGAGGCTACCATCCTTGAATATCTCAAATAGTGGTGGAATACTGAAAAGAAGCATGTCCCTAAAAGATGATTGAATATCACTTTAAGTTGGTAGGGTTAAATCCTACGTACAGACATGAGGTTGATCTAGGATATTTCTATTCTATGACTTAAAAGTGAATTGCGTGAAAGAGTGTAAATCAAATTTCCTGTGCACATAATGAAGAAGAACATCACATGTGGAAGATAAAAAACACACATAAAGGAGACACAATTGATAACGGAGTTTGTCTAAGGACTACGTCTCCAGACCTACTTCTCAAATGGAAAGTTCAATCTATAATCATAGCATAATGGAAAATTATATGGCAAAATGACACAAGTATACCTCACTTCTAGTGATGAGCAGGAAAACAGAAGCTCGAATGAGGAAATTGACTACACCAATGAGTTCACAAGCATCAAACAATGAGGATCGACATAAAACACTACATACTTTTGAGAAGTGAAAAAATCATCTTCTGGAAGTGGCTAATAAACCAGAAGTGCCACGTGTCCCGTCTGCACGTTCATACGGCTTGTACAGAATATGACCTCATACTGCATGCAAACAAAACCTCGCTTGGTGTGGAACTCTATGCATATCCCATCCACACTAGCGGATGCAAGTTTAAATAGTAATAGCTTCGGCGGGCTCCCCAACCACATCGATTGGCGAGTTGGTTACCGAATTCAATGTAAGTCGTTGGCCCATGGGGTGGTTACAGGTTCAAACCTTGTGGTCATTTGATGGTTGAGTATTGTTCGAATGGTTACATCGTAACAATATATATCCCTTTGGCGGGAGTCACGGGTTCAACCTGCGGACTCCCGCCATTCTTTGTTTTAACCGCCCATTCAAACCGTAAATGATATTCTAGAGGATCTTGTTACCCCTTTGGCGGGAGTCACGGGTTCAACCTATGGACTCCCGCCATTCTTTGTTTTAACCGCCCATTCAAACCGTAAATGATATTCTAGAGGATCCTGTTACCCCTTTGGCGGGAGTCACGGGTTCAACCTGCGAACTCCCACCATTCTTTGTTTTAACCGCCCATTCAAACCGTAAATGATATTCTAGAGGATCCTGTTACAATAGTACTCATGTGGTCTAATGGTAAAGCATGGGTTCTCTATTTGGGGTTTTCATGGGTTCCAATCCCATCTACGCCATTTTTTTATTTAGTTGAAACAACTCGCCAACCCAAGGGCCACGTGATGGCCGTGTATTGGGACACATGGACACCCACTCAGGCGTTGACTTAACTACCAACCCACCATGTTTCTACATGGATCCTGCCACATTGATACCATACAAGCCACGATTCAAGCAGTGATAGGTCCACACCATGCCGACTAGGATGCATAGGGGCTTCACTCAATAAACCGCTATCATAACACGTTCGTTCGTGGCATATGAAACAATACCCCTAATTTCACTAAATATTGGAAAATACCTTCCAAAATTGTTTTTTGACCCGCTCCCAATATGCCTTCCCAATTGAAGAAAACCCTATTTTCACTAGATATTGTATGTATCAATTTTTTCATTAACATTTTTTATATCCCTTTATATTTCTACCTACTATATTGATATGATACCCCTCTTATGACCCCACATGCATTCTATAATGCACCTTGCTTCTTTTGATGTATATTGTGGATGCACATTACTTTACCCACAAAGCAATTACTCAACCACATATCATTATGATTTGCAACATCTAATGGTCTAATGAAGAGATAGGAAATCACTTCTTGTATGTCACTACAGCCAATGCACATAGTACAACATTTAGATTGCATGTTGTAGTTCCCCAATCGCTGACTAAGCATGTTATGGGCTAGGTATCCAAGCCCCCAGGGCCTATAACAAGCTCTAGGAGGTTGACTAAACCTCCCAAGTCCTGTAATAGGCATGAGTGGTTGGGTATTCAAGCTCCTAAGGCCTATCGAGGTCCTATAACAGGACCTGGAGGCTTAGAGCCTCCCAAGGCTATTGGTAACAACTGGCTGAGTGATATTGGTAACAATTGGTTGTCAATGACCACAATCTCTTGACTATGATCAAATGGAAACCCACTTCACCACGAAACTCATGGCCTCGAGCATGCCTCAAAACACGATTTCCCTACGTACTGGTAAGCCGCCTCAACCCAATTTCTCATCCGGTCGTTATCCCGCCATCTCCATTTGGCGGATATTTGTCAGCCCGCCCATATAAAAAAGACCCCAAAGTATTTTTGTATTGTTACATTAAATAAAAAACCCTTTGCCCCTTAATATATAAGCAATATAATTTTTAGGTTTTCATGAATATTTAATACCACAATATGAATGAACGTGATAATATATTGCCTTCTAGTGAAGCCCCCATGCTAGGATGCCACCTCAACATTTTCTTGCCACTTGTCAAAGTACCATTGGTCCACCCCACTACCATGTCACTACTACTTGTACTACCACTGTGTGTAGCTTGCCACATGTCATCACCAGAGGTCACCACATAAGAATCATACAGGCCACGTGGCACCCTTTTTTGCCACTCTGCACACATAGAAGAGTTGTCTTGCCAAAACTTCAGAATGCGATATATTTTGCATACGAAGTCCATTTGAGGTGTTGTTCGCACCTTTGGATTTGTATCAATGATACCTTCACAATGATTCCATTCTTTTTTATATTTGGGGATTTTTTAATTTTGGCCTTCTGAGATCCTCCTGGATTAGAGGTTGATTCCCAAGAGATCATGTACCATGGAGAAACTATTTACGATGAGGTATTGAGAAAAATTATTGATGGTACACACAAAGTAGATCTTCACTTGCACGAAGTAGATATATTAAGCATAGCCAAGGATGATATAGAAGTTGCTTTTGATGCTAACACTGTAAATGAACAAAAGAGAAAAGATGAAGAAGAGAGGTTGAGAGTGGAACAAGAAAAGAGAGAAGTGGAAGCAGCTCAAAGGGGAAAAGAGAAGGAAGAGAAAAGGAAACAACAAGAATTCGAGGTCGAAGCACTCAAACAATAGTTTCTTGAAGAAAAACTTAAGATGGAACAAGAGACCCAAGCAGTATAAGAAGAGAGAAATAATAAGTAGGAGGAGGAAAAGAGATTGTAGGAAGAGCTAGAGAAAGTTAAGTAACTGGCTTTACTCTCCTCTCTGATAATTCCAGGTACCTCGATCTCCATGCTACCAGGTACATCCTCTTCAACTCAAGTTGTGGATGTTTATGACAATGTTGTGTCATTGGGTGATTACTTTTTCAGTCAAACAAGTCCTAAGAGAATTGAAAATATGCCTTCTAAGAGGTAGTCGACCGGAGGTATGTCAGACAATGTAATAGTCTTCAATATGGCCAACAAGGATCCTCAAGTAATTGCATTCGATATTGGTGGTATTACCTAAATCCAATACCATGACAATAGGTGACATTAATCAGTTGGTTGATCAATATAAAGCACAAATGATTGATTTGAAGCAACAATTAACATAAGTCCAATATCGACACAGGGAAGAAATAAACCAATTAACTAGAGAGCACGGGGACAAGACTTCCATATTGGTTAAGGAGAATCAAGATATCATGGCTACCTTAATGGTTGAGAGAGATTATGTTGGATTCAAACTATTGAATCACTAAGGGTAGAGTCATCTTAAATTAGATGTTTTAAAAGAGGAATCTTTGAAACCAAATAAAACACTCAATGAGTTGCAAAGAAAGTTATTTTGCAATTGGATGAGTTATAAAAATTATTTGAAACACTCATCAGATTGATAGACCAAAAATAATTACAAGAGGATGAATGAAAATCGGTCCAAGACAGGTTTGATGAGTTTTTATATTGGTATGAAATATTATAAAGAGATCCCCAAAACCCTATCAAGAATGGACATGGATATTTCTAGAACTAGGGTCTAGGTCAATTCATGGAAGGTTGCATGCATGGAGGTTAACGAAACTATCAATGGTGTTGATCAGTGTTGATCGGGCTTGTTGCAATATTTGAAATTCAACTGAAGCCATGTTAGATAAGTTTGATATGACTTAGCAAGGTGGATCCAATCAAGCTAAAGATTACAAATATTGGATAGGACCGAGACCAAAGCAAGGAAGCCATCGTTTGATTCACAAAGGTTAATGAAGAAATGTTAAACATTTATTTGTATCGACCGATTTAACTTGCAACCTCGTGAGATGCTTTTGTCAAAAAGGCCAAGAAATATATAGATAGGGAGGTTGAATCGAATATATTTGATGGAGAGATATAGTTGGAAAAGATGTGGAGTATGAGAATGGAAAAGATTCTATAACTACACACTAAGTGGAAATATTATCATGATTGTGTTAGATAAATTAGTTTGTTATGCTTTATTTTTATTTTGTAAACTTTGTGAAAAAAAACAGTTATTAGTTGATTAGTTATCAAACAAATTTAGTTGTCCCCCGACTTTGAGCTATAGAAGTGAAATTTCACAAAGCCAAAGGGGGAATGGTGGTGGAAAACCCTTTTCATTTTTTTATTTGTACATTAGTGTCATGAATTAGATGAAAAGGTGAAGTTCAATATACTAGTGATTAGAGGCATTTTCAGATATCGGAACTCTGTATATTAATCTATAGTTTTTTGGGTGATATTATGAATGATTCTTTTCATGTTTTATAGCTAGAAAATATTTTATGTTTATATATGTGAATGCATTATTTAGTTCTTCATCGATACATTTAAGTTGCATGAACGTGTATGATGTTTTAAGTGATTACTTGTTATCAAATATTCATATATGTTTAAGTGAAAATTTACAAATTATGACAAATTAGTTTCTCATATGGTAGGTTTGTGTTTTATCCTTTAACTTTCCATCTACTCATTTATTCAAATGTATGGATAATATAAACAAGACCTAGGAAGATAACTTTTTATTTGATTGATTATGTTATGTTGATGATTTAATATGTTGTTAAATGAAATAATTCCTCTCTCTGTTTCAGCAATATTATCCTTTTCCATGTAGTTGCTCAATTATAAGCTTTGCTTTCAATTGGGAAGCTTTACTTTTACTTTTGTGTAAGTAGAATAGACTAGTTTTAGTTCCTAGCATAGGCTTAAAAATTGAAAAGAAAATAATTTTTTTATTAAACAGTTGCAACAATTGGGCCCATAAAATAGTCGGAAAACGTCATTCCAAACTTCATCATGCCTAACTTGGGGCTTGTGATCGGGCATTTTCCCTTATTGTTGACATGGTCATTTTGACCCATCAACAAATTGGTGCTATAATGAGGGTCATCCGACAATGAATGGCTTGTACCAATATGATAAATCTTGGTCTCTACCATTCTTCTCCTACTCTGTAGCACCAATTTTCATAACTCCTTGATTCCCTTAACTCTAATCCCGAAGCAGATTTTGAACCCTGAGTTACATTGGTCCATACTCCTGTGCAATTTCTTAATCGACGAGGTAGATCTCAACAACATACTCCGCCTATCGCCTCACCGTGGAGCAGTTCTCTTGGGATTACCTATCTTTTTTAGATATCTCGAGCTGTAACTCGAGACTTGGAGAGGGAGTTAAGGATTTCTATGACCAAATACCCTCTTCCTTATTGGAATCGTCAACCCTGAAACGCTACGCCACTTTACTGTAACGCTCCGACCGATGTGTCCCCTGACCATCACCAACCGTTAATACATAACCCCGAACAGGTGGATACTAAAGCCTAAAACAGTGTTAGATATCCTACGAGTCCTCTTAATTAACCTCCAAGTTCTCCTATGACAACATCAGAAGAAGAATATTCAGATGAAGAACACTCCGAGGGAAATTTAGGGGAAATATTTAAAGTATCAGAAAAAAAGATTAGCACCAATACCAATGCAAATAGGTCATGGGAGTTGAAATATGTAATCGATGTCCCAGGATATGTTCATGCACTCCCTAAAAATACAAGGAAGTCTCTCCCAGAGTTCGACGCAAACCGAAAGGATTCCACCGAGGTCCATATCAAGAAATTTTTTATGGCGATTAGATTGTTGAACATAGAACAATAAGACATGGGGTGAAACTATTCCTATATACCTTTGATGGTTAGTATTTCTCATGGTTTTCCTCCCTAACACCTCGATCCATTACTATTTGGGATGATTTTGAAAATTCCTTTCTAGACAAGTTACATAAGGACAAAGGCCAGTGATACTAGTTCTTGAAATTTCTAGGATTAAAATGGAATCCGAGGAAAAAATTAAGAACTTCAACCAAAGGTTTTTAATCTTGCTAAATAAAATCCTCGATACCTCTAGACCAGCAGACAATGTAACTATTGAATTTTCCACCGCTTCTTTACCGGTCACTATCGCAATGTTTTTCAAAGTGAAGAAAAATACCTTTGACGAGAATTTCGATGAAGCTATTAAAGTGGGGCATGCTTAGTTTAAAATAGAATCCTACGACTGATGGGGAACTTGGTCCCTCATCCTCCAAGAAAAATAATCCCTGGAAAAAGGAGATAGATTCCCACGATATGGAGGATTTGCGAAGAGTTATCAAGAAAATATCTAATGAAATTATCGATATGAAGAAAACCTTTGTTGAAAATCAACCACCAAGAAAATACTACAGACATCCATACAGAAGGAACTTCCCTCCTACTAATAAAGAAAATCCACCAATTGCGTGGATAAATAATGAAGACCTTATATTCAATGTAATTACATCCATTGCTTCAAAAAATTGATTGGACCATCAATATTATGGAATGGAAGAGGGCCAATTAGAAAAAAAAAAGAGAATCCCGATGAAGAATATAATGCCAAACATTTAGTTAATGTCTTATGGGATGTTTCTCACACCCAAGATGAAGAATGGTGGGAAATCAACATGGAATCACTGAGGCTAAAATATGTTATAGTAGTGACTAAGTGGGAGGACTTTAAAACCCTCATTAAGTCCCAGTTCTACCCTTTCAGCTATGTAGAGTACCAATGGATCCAATGGAATTACTTCATGCTAAGGTAGGGGTAAAGTGTGCAGGAATACACCATCAAGTTCAAGAAGATGTATATCATGATGGGTATTTCACCCAAGAACCCATATGTACTCCTCAAGTATTTGGGGGGGTTACATAGTCACAAATGGAGGCATATGATGCTCTTCAAGCCCAAGTCAATTGATGAAGGATGTGTACAATCACAATACCTGGAAAACATAGGCTAAAATAAAGGACATCCAAGTGGTTCAAAACATAAAGATATCCAAGAAGCTACCAAGGAGGGGAAGAAGAAGTGGAATGAAGGTGAAGAATACTACAACCATGTCACATCAGTGAAAGGATCCAAAAAAGAACTGTAGCCATTGTAATATCAATGGTCACATTGAAGAAACATGTTGGAAGCTACATCTAGAGTTGAACCCCAAGAATCACATGAAGGATGCCAAGAAGGAGAACCGTCTAGCCACATAGTCAAGCAGGGAGTTAAAAAGCAGGTCATATGTGGATGAAAATATTACATGTACCACAGTGTAGAACGAGGTAAATCTCAGTAGCCTTTACCCTAAGGAAGAGAAAGAGATTACGAAACTCTTCCACATCAATATCTAGGTAAAGAAGCCCAAGATCGACACTCTATTCGATTTCGGTTCGCATGAGAACCTCATAGTAAAGGAACTGGTATGCAAGCTTGGATTGGAAGTACATGATCATCCCACTCCCTACCCATTGGGATGGGTATATAAGGATTCATAACTCAGATTCATGAAATAGACCAAGATCAAGTTTTCCATATATGGAAAGTATATTGATAAAGTGGAGGTAAACATAGTATCCCTAGATGCTTATGGTGTAGTGTTGGAAGCCCCTAAATGTATATGAGGGATGCAATATTCATGAGGATATCCAACCAATACTGCTTGATCAAGTACAAGAAATCCTTCATCATCAAGATGCACAAAGGTAAATTGAAGATCTCTATACTAAGTACCAACCAAGGGAAAAATTTGACCAGTTCAAGTAGGAAGTTTGTATTGATTTTCTTGAAACAAGATCAATAAGAAAGTGAATCGGTAAAAGTGAAGGCATGTATGGAGGGATGTAACAAAGATCATAAACACCAGTTGGAGAACCTTTTGTGGGAATACATAGAAGTGTAAGGGAATACCCCCTAAGAGGGAGGTGGAACATGAGATACAATTATTATTGGATTCTCCATTGTCGAACACCAGGTTGTACAGACAGTCTGTCATATAAGCAGTTGAAGTGAAGAAGTAGTTGCAACAATTATTGGATCAGGGCGTGATACAACCAAGCACCTCACTTTGTGGGTCACCTATATTCATAGTATCCAATAAGGATGGGACTTAGAGGATGTGCATCAACTACAGAGCATTGAACAAGATCACAATCAAGAATCGGTACCCTCTTCCCAGGATTGATGATCTGTTGGGCCAGTTGTAGCATGCAAAGTACTTCACCAAGTCGGATACCAAATCAGGATATGACTAGGTGCAAGTGAAGGAAGAAGACACCTAGAAGACTTCTTTCAAGACTAGGCAAAGTCTATATGAATGGTTAGTAGTGTCATTTGGTTTATGCAATGAACTAGCTACATTTACACATTTGATGAATGATGTATTACACCCTTTCTTAGATTCATTTGTTATATTATATCTAGATGACATATTGATTTATACTACTACATGGGAAGAGCATATATCACATCTCAAGCAGGTATTGGAGACCTTAAAAAAACATCAACTACTGGAAAATCTTAAGAAATGTGAATTTGTTCAACAGTCCTTGGTGACATATTTGGGGTATGTGATTGATGGAGGATAACTTAAGATTGATCCTACAAATATGGAGGCCATCACTAAGTGGCCTACTCCTACAAATGTCACTGAAATTAGGATATTTATAGGGGAAACACAATACCTTTGAAAGTTCATAACTTCCTTTTCGGCTATGGTTGCACCTCTACATGCCATACCATCCAACAAAAAAGGGGTTCCAGTGGGGGAAGAATCAACATAAGCCTTTGAAGAGTTGTTGGCCTGATTTTTTGGACCTGGCCAACTTAAGGAGATAAAGCCCACACAAGTGGCTTAGAACAGCTCCCGGTGTGTCACAAGTGGCTTAGAACAGCTCTCGGTGTGTTTGGGATGGAAATACCTCATAGGTTATGGTCCTACTACCAGTTGGATTTATTCTCTTAAGGAGAATTATAAAATTCAACAAAAATGTAACCTAAGTTAATCTATTGATTTTAAAAGGAATCCTAAAGTTAATTTCTGAATTTAATCTAACCTAATGTGCTTTCCTAAAGAAAGTCTCATGTTTTGTTTTTGTTTTTGGATTTTTAATCTAATGACTGTTTTAGAGAATTTAACAAAATAATCTAAATGAAAACCTAACTAAGGACTAAAACATTTAATCTAGAAATTAAACAAAACTATTTAACTATTTTATTTTAACCTATCTCAGCTAAGAGCAACTTGGAAGACTAAATTAATCATTTAAAATAAAAAAGAATAAAAATGATAATATCTTAAATAAAAATATCATAAGAGATTATCATATGAATTGCTTTGTTGTATATGCACAAAATAGAAATGTTAAAATAGAAAACTATTTTAATTATTTCTATAATGATGTATTAATCAATAACCAATATTCAATACCAAATATTCGAATTAAAAGATTGTATTCATTCATGAAAACACTGTGGACACACAAATGCTATCATAAATAAATATGAAATATACTATTCCTAAATAACAATTACCAATAACATATTGAGTAAAAGATTTAGTAATACTTAATCAAATATTAATATTGTGCAGATAGAGTAACTTTCAGATAATCTATACAATTATATCACAGTACAATTGCATAAGTATAAAATGAGAAAGTTGTATATCGAAATATGTATTTAAGTTTCAGAAAATGGTAGCCAAACAAAGATACAAGTTTAAGAAATTCAGTCACAATCATCCACGAAGATAAAACTCCAGTAGAGCGATCAAACTAGAAATTGTATAATATTTCAATAAGTTTTTCTCCAGAACTCCATCGTCCCTAAACCTGTAATTGTTTATCACTTAAATACAACAGGCTTCCAATAACCTCTTCCAGGTTTTGTTTAACTTACACCTAAAAATAGTTGCCAGCTCTCTAACAGCTGTTAGGAATTTTAATAGTTGATATCCAGAATCTTTTAATTACATTTAACTTCAACATCTGGAAGATGAAAAGCGGTTAAACTAACTTCATGGTGAGAACTGATTTATGCGAAAAGCTAGATCAAAGTAACACCTGGCACGCACTCTCCAATTCGATAATCAAAAGTAGATGAAACTGCAACATCTTTTTCCAAAAATTTCGATCCTCGTGGCATGTAACTTCTTCACCTGATTGCTCAAAATTATAGAAACCTCCACCTGTACAAGAAAAATACAAATCTCATAAGTTCAGAATTCAATGTAAGATGACAATAAAGCAGTAAAAGCATTCAGGCATACTAATCAGAAATTTTGTGACCTGTTAGATTCAAAACAGAATGCACACTTGATACCAGAAATAAGTCAAGTTGAATTACAGAGTCTAATTTTCCTTCTTGATTCTGATAATCTAGCTGTAAGCTCAATGATTTTAAGTTTATGATTCTCAATTTGTTCAAGTAATTGCTCATTCGTAATCTTTGTGATTTTTCTATCATTCTTGTATTTTTCTTTCCTCAATTTCATTTCTAGCCATTTATTAACCCAAGATAATAATTCTTCTTTGAGAGTTTTAATTTCATCTTTCAAGCTTGATTGACTAGAATATGATTATGTTAGCTCTACCTTCATCTCGAAAATTTTATCTTTTAAGATTTGCTTGAGAGTTAATTGAAACCCCTCATCACTTCTAGCAGATGAAGAATCATCAACAAATGAAGGAATCAGTCTAGAATCAATAGGAGAAGATTGATCAGCATATTCCTTAGCAGGTGACCCAGAACGTTCCACTTCGGAACTTTGTTTTTCGTTACCCATAGGAATTTCATGATTTGGATAATATTGATCATATTCATTATCAATTCTAATCAAAGGGGATTCTTTAGGCCATTGTAGGGTTCCAGGGATAGAAATTGGAGTGGAATTCATAGCCATACTATGAGTAAAACGCCGCATACCAAATGACATGGAACCCCTCTCCTTAGAGCCATTTTCTCGACATCAGACCTCTACTAATTTTTCAAGCTTCTGCATAGACACACCCTGAGGTTTCTCAACTGTGTGTAAATTATAAACAACTTTCAGGGTAACAAGGACTGAACGTTTCCCAACTCCAGCACTTTCAAAATCTTCTAAGTTCTCATGCATACTTGATAATCTACCAAAATATCCAGGCAATGGAACTAAACCAACTCCAGTATTCAAAGGGTTAAGATCATTGACAGTAGCAGAACCGCTATCAACATTCAGAAGTAAAGACTTACCCTGCAACCCAGTATCCTTAATCATAGACTTAGGGATATTATTATCACCAGTATTTAATGGAGCCTTGCGTTTCCTGCGAGTTTTAGGCAACAAAGTCAGCCAATATTGGGTTAACCCTAGCTTATTTTCAGCCAATAATTCTCCCCAAGACCTGCCAACCAAAGATAATTGATACTGGACCAATATCTTAATCAAACCATGATGGAACAAACTCATATCGAAATCACCTACAGTGGTCTGCACAGCCTGTGCCATTTTTTTCAGACTTTGGAGCATAAAGAAAGGTAAGTTAAGTTTGAAACCTTTTAAGGCTAACAATAGGCGTAGATGATAATAGTGAATATGAGAAATCCTACCATCACAGGTCACATACCTAACTATAACCTCATATGAATTTTTCCATTCTGGTTTTAAATATTTAGCTGAAACTCCAACAGATAAGTTTAAACCTTTAGGGAGAGGAAGCATTAGTGACTTACACCTTTCTTTATTAACCTTTTTCTCCTTTGAACCATCGTTCTCCTACTCGGGGAAGACTTGTAGCCTCTGCAATTGAATCTTCGCTGACAGTAAGACAAAACCCTCCAACCTGAGCCACATCTTCTTGAAGGCTTAGAGCAAATTGCTTTGTAATTTCACAATGATGTCCATCAAATTTCTCAATGAACGAACCCCAACCCAATTTACGAAACAGAGTAGCAACCACTGGGTCTGCTTCAAGCATCTTCGGGCCTGATACTTCAAAACGACATAGAGGAGCCATTTTCTCACTATGATTCTGCATAGGATTTGGAATGAAAGGCTGCGTGAATATGAACGGTATTGAAACCCAAGTGAAAGACATTATGAGAATCCCCATTCGGCTCATATGAAACCCTAGACCCGAGATTAGGACTGATACTCCTCACCACCAAAGGCAAAGATAGGAATGAGGGAAACATAATGATACAACCTGGAGTTACTGCCCGTACAAAAATCAAATCGATCATAGATATGGAATGAACTTTGGATGATAAAATATTAATTTAAAACGACAGATGTCATCCAAAATATCAATTCATACTTTGTATCAAATAAATCATTATAGGATTTTGACATGAGAGTATCATATGTGGAAGCCAGGTATATTATTATCCCAGGTGATCGATAATTTCATATTATGAAAGATTATGGTTTATAAATTTTATGAAAACGATGAAATTATCAATCCAAAAGCTGATAATACATAACCAAATCTTGCAAAGCTTAATTC
Organism: Larix kaempferi; assembly: GCA_027924585.1. Classification (NCBI taxonomy): domain Eukaryota; kingdom Viridiplantae; phylum Streptophyta; class Pinopsida; order Pinales; family Pinaceae; genus Larix; species Larix kaempferi. The sequence continues at coordinate 3,187,337 of BSBM01000717.1, read as the reverse complement.
ACAATGTTTCAATCCGGAATTCAAGCTAGGCTGATACAAGGTGGCATAACAAGCTTATTCAAATCTAAAATATTATTTTTAAATTGTCAAGCCATCACAATGTAAATTATTCAACCAAATATTATCATGAATAAGTTTTTCGGCCACGACCAATTTCAATTCATCATTTTGATTATAACACAAAGACTTGCATTTATAATTCAAAATGAAATCGAATGTAAAGTTAAACATATTTACAAAACCAAAATTATTTATTTACAAAAATTGAAATATGATCTACATATGACAAGGATAATATGAATATCTACTAAGGGTTAAAAGATTTATGAAATAAAATGAATCAACCCTAAGCAAATATATATTAATATATACTTAATCATAGGAAACCATATCTCAAAAAGGAACCAAAATAGAAATAAAATAGGGAATGATAAAATCAAATTCAAGCAATGTTAATCAACAATAAATATTAATAACTAGAAAAAGATAAATATAATCATTTAAAATTGTACTGAAGATTGATCATATTTTAACAGCTGCTAGAATAGTCAATTTGTAACAACAACTAGTTCGAATTGAAATTACTCCTTCAACTTATTTTGATCATGAACTATCTTCTAATTGAGAGTACCTTCAGAATCAAAGATTCTGAAGGCACTTCTTAAAAATTTATGATAATTTATAGAAGAGAGATGATCAATTTTATTCAATGAAGCAGAAAAATTGAGAGAGCTGTTGCCTGCCAACAAATGGCGATGACCTGGGTGAACCAGTTATCTTTGCTCACAATCTTAAAATGCTGAAACAAAAAAAATATTAAAATTTCCTCAAAACGAATCAAAAATACCTAATCTTATTATAATCATAATCAAAACAACATATGCGAATGTTTTTTAGAACCATCTTCATTCCTATAGATAAGATTTCGTCATAGACAAGCCAATAATTCCCTCGTCAAAACAAAATACTCATTATAAAAGTAATCTGCATCATAGTGTAAAGATGTGCCTACTCATTTCTCTGAAAAAATTTCAAAACCTACTCCAATTATAAAATATTTTTTGATTTTCCATTAAACGTTAATTGAAGACCACTGTCCAAGCATGGTAACCTGATAAAGAAAGCACCATTCATGAGTTTTATCAAATATAAACAAGCCGGCTCGTGATGAGACCTCCCATCCCTTGATCTTTCGATCAAGAGCCATCACCCTGGTGATCAGAAATGATGTTATCTTTAATAAAACTGATGATCATGATTAGGCCGGCTCGTAATGAGACCTCCCATTCTCCAATCAAAATCTAACTTATGAAAGATAATTATGCATGGAGCAGATCAAAAATCTTAGCAGATAATAAATATACTTTTAAATAAATTACTGATGATGCCAATTAATAAATATTTTCCCAAGTACTATGCTTTGAAGAGAAAAACTATCAGCCATCCTAAATGTATAAGTACACAGATAATGAAAGATTAATCCTGATCGTAAACGCAAACATTATTAGTAAATGATCCAAATCAGATTTGAGAAGCACTGATCAGTTCGATCAAATCTTGAAGACTTATCAAATCTCAACTATTTAAGACAAATGAACAAAACTAAATTTGAGCACCGAGATTTATTTATTTACAAATACCCTTCTCAAACAGAAATATGTATAATTTTTTTTTTTTTTTAAACAAAATTAAGTTTATTTGCTTATGAATTATGTACAGAAATTCGACAAAACTTATGTACAGAAGATTGAAAAGATTATAATGTTTTATAAAGAAGAATTTTAAATCTTTCCTGAGAAATTAAGAAAACTATTTCTGAAATGCAATTACAACATATTTATAGAGAAATCAAATTTAAAGAAATTGGAAATATTAAAGATTTACAGAAATTCTGATTGATAAAAGAATGAACAGAAAACATAAAAAATTCCAATATTTTGTGATACCAGGGATTAGTATGTACATAAAAATATACACAAAAATTAATCAAAATGAAAGAAAATACTGTATATTACAGAAATTGAAATATTAAAAGACAAACGGTACAATTATTTACAAAATAGATAAACTTATGTATAGCAGTATGTACAGATGCAAAAATCAACAAAAATACTTCTTAAGTACCGACCCATTTACTGGAAGAGTTTCGAGTTGGCCTTCCAAGGTTTGAAGACGAAAAGTACTAGGACCTAACCTCTCAGAAATGATGAATGGTCCTAACCAAAGAATCTGAAATTTGGTATGTTCCCCCTTATCTTCATGAGCCTTATCCCATTTGAGAACTAAATCACCAACCTGAAACTCTCTGTTAGAACTAGAATACTGATCGAACCAAGATTTGACTATCTGTTGATGTTTAACAAAATGTTGTTTGGTCTTATCTCTTTCCCCTTCTAATTGTAACAAAGTACTGATTCTATTCTCTAATACTGAACATTCCTCATCCTGAACAGACTGAGCAAGCTGAAGAGAAGGTAAAATAAATTTGGTGGTAAGATAGCTTCAGTTCCATAGACTAAAAAGAAAGGTGAATTGTTGATGGAAGACTTAGGAGTAACCCTATCAGTCCATAATGCATTGAACAGAGGTGTGTGCCAATCTCGATGGTGAGTCGAAATAGTCCTTTTCAGAATTTTTAACAATTTTTTGTTGGTTGATTCAGCTAAACCATTACCGTGAGGATGGTAGTTTGCAGAATATCTGACCCTTATTCCCTTCTCTAACGCAAATTGAGTTAATTCAACAGATGAAAAATAAGAGGCATTATCAAAAACCAAAGAGTCAGGAACACTAAATCGTGTAATAATAAAAGATTCAATGATTAAAATTACTTGATTAGTGTTTACTACTCTTAAAGGTACAGCCTCTGCCCATCGAGTAAAATAATCGGTTGTTGTTATGATATACTTATGTCGTAAAGAAGAGGGTGGGTTTATCGGACCAACAATATCAATACCCCATTGTTGAAAAGGTCTCTCCACTGTAACCGGCTGCAAAGGGAAGGTAGACTTTTTGACTCTACCTGCAGTAATTTGACATTCTTAACACTTTCTGACGAAATCATAAGAGTCTTTGAATAAAGTAGGCCAATAACATCCAGCCCTAATAATTTGTGAGCGGTAGTCTCACCTCCAAAGTGACCACCTGCAGGGCCAGAATGTAACTCCTTCATGATTGTTTCAGTTTGATCCTTGTCTAAATAACGGAGTAATACATTGTCTGAATTTTGCCTCAACAAAGTGTTATCAATCAAAATATAAGGTGTTGATTTCAGTCTAAGTGCTCTTATTTTCCTAGGTTCAAGATGATTAGGAGCAGTTCCTATTTCAAGAAGAGTTCTTTGATCTGAATACTAAGAGTCTTGTGGTGGTGGATAAAAATAAATTTCTCTAACCAGCAAAGTTTCATCAATGTTTATATTAGAATCTGTGTTTGGCAAATGAGCTGCTTTAGCAGCAAGCTTACATAACCCTTGACCCTTTATCACAAATGAAGGTTTAATTTCCAGGTCATATTCCTGGAGAACAGTCATCCACGGGGCTCGTTTATCTCCTAAATCCTTTTGAACCAACAAATTTCTTACTGCAGGAAATGGGACAATCACCTTGGTTCTTGATTTAAGAAGATAAGGACGAAAGTGTTTAACTGCTTTAAAAACAACAAAGGCTTGTTTATCAACTTCATGATAGTTTAATTCAACATATTTGAAGTTTGAACTCATAAATGAAATTGGAACATCATTTTTTGTTGATTTAGTTGGGTTAAGACTACTGCGTATGAAATATCATAAGAAAAGGTATACAAGATGAAGTCTTTGCTAAAATCTGGGCTAAGTAAACTAGGTGCTTCTAAAATTGCCTCTAAAATTCTCTAAAATGATTCCTTTTCAGTAGGCCCCCAGTTGAAAACAGCATCTTTCTTTATCATCTTTTGTAATGTACGAACTATTTATGAGAAACTAGGAATGAATCTCCTAACAAAGTTTATTTTGCCGAGAAATTATTGCATTGCCTTCTTATTTGCAGGAAAAGTTATCTTTGCTATGGCCTGTGTTCGTTCAGGATCAATCATGTTCCCATGTTTTGACACCACACAACCTAACAAGATTCCTTGCGGAACAACAAAAATTGTTTTTTTAGGATTCAGAGATACTCCATATTTCCTACAACGTTCAAGTACCTTTCTAAGATGTGAAATATGATTAGGTATGTGTTTGGAAAGCACTGTAACATCGTCAAGGTATACAACCACTGAATGATTGATTAATCCTCTAAAAGAAATATCCATTGCTCTTTGAAAAGTTGCCCCAGCATTGATTAACCCAAAAGGCATCTTACCATAAGCATATGTTCCCCACAGGGTTTTGAACGTTGTTTTGAGTTGATCATCAGGGGATACTAGTATCTGATTATACCCTGAGAAACTGTCAAGTAATGATAGCATCTCAGAACCATAAACCTTTTGTAAAATTTCTTCCATGGGTGGAACTGGATAATTATCTTTTTCTAAGGATTTGTTTAGGTTGCAAAAGTCAACACATAACCGAATATCACCATTTTTCTTCCTAATGGGAACCAAATTTGCTACCCACTAAGTATGTCTAATTGGAAATATAATTTTGGCAGTTAAAAACTTATTCAGTTCTTTCGTAATGGTTGGTTCCAGATTTGGATGAAACTTCCTGAGTTTCTGCTCGAAAGGTTTTGTTGCTTGTTTCATGGGAATGACATGTTGCATGACTTGTGGATTGAAAGTCTTTAAGTCATCATATGTCCATGTGAACACGTCCTTGAATTCTTTAAATAACTTAATGAATGCTGATTCTCTGCAGGGGTGCAATCTACTCCTAAATTTACAATTTAGGGATTAAATTCTGTTCCTAAATTTATAGTTTCAAATTTCATTTGTGAACTGTTGGTTTTGCAATTAGGAACTGCTTTAAATTTATCATACAGATTGTAAAACTTCTCCAATCGTAAAACTGAGTTAGGAATCAATTTACCTTCTCCATAGCCTTTTCAATTGAACAAAATTCTTGAATTACCATAAAGTCGTGCATATTTTCGTCATGGATTATTTCATCAATGGCTGCATCCTTAAACGTGTCTTTATTTGTCAGGAAATTTATAATCTGCATATCATCATCAAAAATTCTCCAGTTAATTATATTATCCGGTATCGAAGGTCTAAAAATCAACCCAACTGAAAAGAAATCAGAAGTGAAATTTTTAGATGGAATTAATTTTGAAGCAACATTAGATAATAAATTGGCTTCTTGATTTTGAAACCTAGGAATAGAATGAATATTGAAAGCTTCAAAATACGAAATTTAGTTCCATACCTCATGTTGATAGTTCTTCAAATGTTCTGAGATACAGTGTATAGAATTACGAACCTGCCTGACAACGATTTCAGAATCTCCATAAACGATCAACACCTTAACGTCAAGATCTATTGCCTTCTTCAACCCTTGAATCAATGCTTCGTATTCTACAATATTATTTGTACAATCAAACTCTAATCTACAGGATATACAAATTTTATTTCCTTTTGGATCGATTAAGAGGCATCCAGCACCTGCACCTTCCTTTGACTTTGACCCGTCAAAATATAATGTCCAAGTGGAACTATTTGCAACTACTTTGTTGTCTACAATATGTACACGATCTAATTTATCTACATTATTTACAAAATCCCTAGACAAAGAATCTTTCTGAATATTAGTAACATTCAAAATTTCAGATTGCTGATTTTTATCAGAAAAATCATATTTATTAGATTTAAAATTTCCAAAACCAAGTTCAAACATGCAGTTGCCCATAATAGAATTTGAAAACAAAACTGGCACACTTGGGTCATGCATCTCTGTAATTGTATGTTTCAAATATCTCTCCCTGCCTATTTTGATTTGGTTTGATTTTCCATTTTTAGGAAGCCACAAAGTTGACCAATCAGTCGTAAAAAATCCATTCAATTTTTGTGACCAATCCTTGCTCAGAAATAATCCATATGCATCTGGGATATCGGCAACCACAATATCAATGATTTGAAAAATCGAAGGGTTCCAGGAAAGCCTAATTAAAACATCTTTCATTTCTCCCAATACCCTCACATTTGTCCTATCAAGCTAAGTGATTTGTGACTCTGATGGAACATATTTAGCATTCAACCTTCGACAGATTGACAAAGGCATCACGTGGGTAGATGCACCAGAATCGACCATACAATTATGGACGTTTCTGTTTAGGATTTCGAAGGTGAGAAGAAATGGAGTAGTTGTAGATTTTGAGTTCTTCCCTATTAATGTGGATTTTCCAGCTACTGATTTACCTTTGCCATTAAAGACTGTTTCAGCGTTTCAACTATTACCAACTACATTTTGCTGAACACTAGGGGCTACCGAACTCATGGCAGGAGTAATGATAGGACCATTAGGCATGGGATAAATTTGAAGCAAATCATACATGCTAATGTTTGCATGCAACTTTTTCAGATCTTCAATTATGTCATACTCTAAATTTGGACAAGTCTGGACAGATTGAGTATTTTTAGCAGGTTGAACTTGTTTTCCAGATTGTTGATTATTGTTATCTTTAATTGGAGTAGAACTAGTTGATGCTCCAGGGGTATTAGTTGATGTTCTACTTCTAGTATTATATGCATGTTGTCCTGAAGGTGGGTTTCTATTTTCAGCATCCTTACTTAGACTATCCCAAAAATGACCATTCAATTGTTGAGGTTCTAGTAACTCTTCTTCATTTTCAGACTATTCATCTTCATCCTGATCTACAGTTTCTTGATTTTAAGAAGTTTCAAATAATCACAAAACTGCTCGAATGGTGTTAAAAATTTCTTCTTGAACTGCTACATCTGGAGGTAAACTTGGTTTGTTATTAGTAGCAGGGTTGGGTCTAAATTGGTTTCTGAAGTATCCTCTTGAAGAAGAACCTTTAGAACTTGTTTTCTTCAACCCTACAACTTCATTAGTTAATGCTCGAACTACATTCTACAGTTGTTCAAAGTCATATGCCTTATCTTTATCCACACTAGATCGTTCAGTTTTCTTATGTGGAAAAGTATCAACCTTTCCACTTCGTTCAGGCTCATAAGACATAGAGTCTTTTTCAACTTTTATGGCCTCTTAAAAAGTTTCAAGAAGTGTTGTTTTACCCGCTCATTTAAACCACATCCCTAAGTACTTTGGCAAAGTTGAAGCAAATTTTTCAATAATAATGTCCTCGGGTGGTTGAGATGTAATAGGAATTTTATTTTTTAATGTCAGGAATCTCTGATTGAAGTCCTTGACTCTTTCTTTGGTTTCCATTTTGATTCTGGACAACTCGAGTGCCAAGGCTGTAGGTGTTTTTTCTTGACCAAATTTGTCTAGGAAGGCTTTATTAAAATCTTCCCAATTGGTAATCGAACCCTGGACTAATGAGAAGTACCAAGTTGATGCTCTACCTTCGAAAGTTAATGGGAAAAGACGACACACTACATCTTCATGTTGAACGTTCATCATTTGAACACCTAAAATAAATTTGTCAATGTGTCCCTCAGCGGGCTCTTTGTTATCCGGATTAAAATTTGGAAGAAGCTTATCTGGATGTTTTGGTAATGCATGTTGGGCACCAGGTACCATGGAGCTGGTGGATTTGGTTGATTTCCTGCCATAGGATTCTCTTCAGAATCTGAGGAACTATCCTAATTAAAAGGTTTGGGAGAGTCAGGCGGAGAGTCTGGAGGAGACGGTGGTTCACCAAAACCTCCAAGATTAAGGAGACTAGGCACAGTATGCATTCTAATAAATCTTTTAGGTTTTCTTGTAGCTTGGGGACTTAGATTACCTAATAGAACAATATCAGTGTCGGATAGATCTTGTTCTACTGTGGTTGTTTGAGTGTTGCTTTGTTATCTTCGAGGTAATCCAAAATCTATTGGATCCAAACCAGCTTGTTGTGCATACGCTCGTGTAAGGATTCTACGTGACTTTGCTAAAACTTTGATATTTTCACTAAATGGAAAGTTACTAAATTCAGTTTGTGAATCGGATTGTACTGGAGGTTGTTAATTGGTGGAAGGTTTAACTTTAGGTTTATCATCCATTAATCATTGACTGGCCCTCCTTCTAGCACCATTTGTTGGCCTGATTTTTTGGACCTGGCCAACTTAAGGAGATAAATCCCACACAAGTGGCTTAGAACAGCTCCCGGTGTGTTTGGGATGGAAATAACTCGTAGGTTATGGTCCTACTACCAGTTGGATTTATTCTCTTAAGGAGAATTATAAAATTCAACAAAAATGTAACCTAAGTTAATCTACTGATTTTAAAAGGAATCCTAAAGTTAATTTCTGAATTTAATCTAACCTAATGTGCTTTCCTAAAGAAAGTCTCCTGTTTTCTTTTTGTTTTTGGATTTTTATTCTAATGACTATTTTAGAAAATTTAACAAAATAATCTAAATGAAAACCTAACTAAGGACTAAAACATTTAATCTGGAAATTAAAGAAAACTATTTAACTATTTTATTCTAACCTATCTCAGCTGAGAGCAACTTGGAAGACTAAATTAATCATCAATTAATCATTTAAAATAACAAAGAATAAAAATGATAATATCTTAAATAAAAATATCATAAGAGATTATCATATGAATTGCTTTGTTGTATATGCACAAAAGAGAAAAATTAAAATAGAAAACTATTTTAATTATTTCTATAATGATGTATTAATCAATAACCAATATTCAATGCCAAATATTCGAATTAAAAGATTGTATTCATTCATGAAAACGTTGTGGACACACAAATGCTATTAGAAATAAATATGAAATATACTATTACTAAATCATAATTACCAATAACATATTGAGTAACAGATTCAGTAATACTTAACCAAATATTAATATTGTGCAGATAGAGTAACTTTCAGATAATCTATACAATTATATCACAGTACAATTGCATAAGTATAAAACGAGAAAGTTGTATATCGAAATATGTATTTAAGTTTCAGAAAATGGTAGCCAAACAAAGATACCAGTTTAAGAAATTCAGTCACAATCATCCACGAAGATAAAACTCCAGTAGAGCGATCAAACTAGACATTGTATAATATTTCAATAAGTTTTTATCCAAAACTCCATCGACCCTAAACCTATAATTGTTTATCACTTAAATACAACAGGCTTCCAATAACCTCTTCCAGGTTTGTCTAACTTACACCTAAAAATAGTTGCCAGCTCTCTAACAGTTGTTAGGAATTTTAATAGTTGATAACCATAATCTTTTAATTACATTTAACTTCAACATCCGAAAGATGAATAGCTGTTAAACTAACTTCATGATGAGAACTGATTTATGCGAAAAGTTGGATCAAAGTAACACCTGGCACGCACTCTTCAATTCGATAATCAAAAGTAGATGAAACTGCAGCATCTTTTTCCAAAAATTTTGATCCTCGTGGCACGTAACTTCTTCACCTAATTGCTCAAAATTATAGAAACCTCCACCTGTACAAGAAAAATACAAATCTCATAAGTTCGGAATTCAATGTAAGATGACAATAAAACAGTAAAAGCATTCAAGCATACTAATCAGAAATGTTGTTACCTGCTAGATTCAAAATAGAACGCACACTTGATACCAGAAATAATTCAAGTTGAATTACAGAGTCTAATTTTCCTTCTTGATTCTGATAATTTGGCCGTAAGCTCAATGATTTTAATTTTTTGATTCTCAATTTGTTCAAGTAATTGCTCATTCATCATCTTTGTGATTTTTCTATCATTCTTGTATTTTTCTTTCCTCGATTTCATTTCTAACCATTTATTAACCCAAGATAATAATTCTTCTCTGAGAGTTTAATTTCATCTTTCAATCTTGACTGACTAGAATATGATTCTGTTAGCTCTGCCTTCAACTCGGAAATTTTATCTTTTAAGATTTGCTTGAGAGTTAACTGAAACCCCTCATCACTTCTAGCAGATGAAGAATAATCAACAAATGAAGGAATCAGTCCAGAATCAGTAGGAGAAGATTGATCATTATATTCCTTAGCAGGTGACCCAAAACGTTCCACTTCGGAACTCTGTTTTTCGTTACCCAGAGGAATTTCATGATTTGGATAAAATTGATCAACTTCACTATCAATTCTAATCAAAGGGGATTCTTCAGGTCGTTGTAGGGTTCCAGGGATCGAAATTGGAGTGGAAGTCGGAGCCATACTATGAGTAAAACACTGCATACCAAATGACATGGAACCCCTCTCCTTAGAGTCATTTTCTCTACAATAGACCTCTACTAATTTTTCAAGCTTCGACGTAGACACACCCTGAGGTTTCTTAACTTCATGTAAATTATCAACAACTTTCGAGGTAACAAGGTTTGAACGTTTCCCAACTCCAGCACTTTCAAAATCTTCTAAATTCTCATCCATACTTGATAATGCACCAAAATATCTAGGCAATGGAACTAAACAACCTCCAATATTCAAAGGGTTGAGATAATTGACAGTAGCAGAACCGCTATCAACATTCACAAGTAAAGACTTACCCTGCAACCCAGTATCCTTAATCATAGACTTAGGGCTATTATTATCACCAGGATTTAATGGAGCCTTGCGTTTCCTGCGAGTTTTAGGCAACAAAGTTGACCAATATTGGGTTAACGCTAGCTTATTTTCAGCCAATAATTCTCCCCAAGACCTGCCAACCAAAGATAATTGATGCTAGACCAATATCTTAATCAAACCATGATGGAACAAACTCATATCGAAATCAGCCACAGTGGTCTGCACAACCTGTGCCATTTTTTTCAGAATTCGGAACAGAAAGAAAGGTAAGTTAAGTTTGAAACCTTTTAAGGCTAACAATAGGCGTAGATGATAATAGTGAATATGAGAAATCCTACCATCACAAGTCACATACCTAACTATAACCTCATATGAATTTTTCCATTCTGGTTTTAAGTATTTAGCTGAAACTCCAATAGATAAGTTTAAACCTTTAGGGAGAGGAAGCATTAGTGACTTACACCTTTCTTTATTAACATTATCTCCCTTTAACCATCGTTCTCCTACTCGGGGAAGACTTGTAGCCTCTGCAATTGAATCTTCTCTAACAGTAAGACGAAACCCTCCAACCTGAGCTACATCTTCTTGAAGACTTAGAGCAAATTGCTTCATAATTTCACAATGATGTCCATAAAATTTCTCAATGAATGAACACCAACCCAATTTACGAAACAGAGCAGCAACCTCTGGTTCTGCTTCAAGCATCTCTGGGCCTGATACTTCAAAACGACATAGAAGAGCCATTTTCTCACTATGATTCTACACAGGATTTGGAATGAAAGGCTGCCTGAATATGGACGGTGTTGAAACCCAAGTGAAAGACATTATGAGAATCCCCATTATGCTCATATGAAACCCTAGACCCGATATTAGGATTGATACTCCTCACCGCCAAAGGAAAAGACAGGAATGAGGGAAACATAATGATACAACTTGGAGTTACTATCCCGTACAAAAATCAAATTGATCATAGATATGGAATGAACTTTGGATGATAAAATATTAATTTAAAACGACAGATGTCATCCAAAATATCAATTCATACTTCGTATCAAATAAATCATTACAGGATTTTGACAGGAGAGTATCATACGTGGAAGCCAGGTATATTATTATCCTAGGTGATAGATAATTTCGTATTATGAAAGATTATGGTTTATAAATTTTATGAAAATGATGAAATTATCAATCCAAAAGATGATAATACATAACCAAATCTTCCAGAGCTTAATTGACAATGTTTCAATCCGGAATTCAAGCTAGGCTGATACAAGGTGGCATAACAAGCTTATTCAAATTTGAAATATTATTTTTAAATTGTCAAGCCATCACAATGTAAATTATTCAACCAAAAATTATCATGAATAAGTTTTTCGACCACGACCAATTTCAATTCATCATTTTGATTATAACACAAAGACTTGCATTTATAATTCAAAATGAAATCGAATGTAAAGTTAAACATATTTACAAAACCAAAATTATTTATTTACAAAAATTGAAATATGATCTACATATGACAAGGATAATATGAATATCCAGTAAGGGTTAAAAGATTGATGAAACAAAATGAATCAACCCTGAGCAAATATATATTAATATATACTTAATCATAGGAAACCATATCTCAAAAAGAAACCATAATAGAAAATAAAATAGGGAATGATAAAATCAAATTCAAGTAGTGTTAATCAACAATAAATATTAATAACTAGCAGAAGATAAATATAATCATTTAAAATTGTACTGAAGATTGATCATATTTTAAAAGCTGCTAGAATAATCAATTTGTAACAACAACTAGTTCGAATTGAAATTACTCCAACTTATTTTGATCATGAAATATCTTCTAATTGAGAGTACCTTCAGAATCAAAGATTCTGAAGGCACTTCTTAAAAATTTATGATAATTTATAGAAGAGAGCTAATCAATTTTATTCAATGAAGTAGAAAAATTGAGAGGGTTGTTGCCTGCCAACACGAGCTCAACTAGAATATTAGTTAGGCACCAGTTCTCACATTTCCTAATTTTCAAAAGTCTTTTGAATTGGAGACAGATGTAAGTGGGTATTCCATGGGATCTATTTTGATGCGCGGAGGGAGGTCAATATGTTATCATTATGAAATTTTCATTGTAACTTCCTAAACTACCCTACATATAACAAGGAACTCCATTATATCAACTCTATGCCTTCATTCAAGTTGTTAAGAATTGGAAGCACTATTTGATGGCCAAGGAGACCATCATTCACATTGATCACTAGCCATTGTAGTATTTATAGGCCTAGAGTAGTCTAAAACATACCAAAAATTATAAGTGGACAAGATTCCTACAACAATTCCATCTAATCATCAAGTATAAGAAGAGTAGTACAAACAAGCTGGCACATATGCTCTCAAGGCCACTTACAACCAAGATCACAGCTTTGGGAACTCTTATGCATATTGATCCTTTCACCCATGATGAATACAAGGAGGAATGCATAGAACAAGGAGGTATGTCAACAACTACAAGGCCAATTCCATGCCGAAGAAGGTGACATCAAGGTTGACTATCATCTCCAAGATGGGTTACTCTACAAGCTGGACAAGCTCTATGTCCTTGACGGTGAAAGATTGCAACTCATGAAAGAGGTTCACACCTCCATAGTTGCAGGGAATCTTGGTGTTGGGAAAACAGTAGCCAACATGCAAAGGTATTCTTATTGGCCTAGAATGTAAGAAGATGTAGCTCGGTTTATTAGAGGGTGCATACTTTGTTGTACAAGCAAGCCCAATAATAAAAAGCAAGCTCTACTTCATCCCTTACCTATATCTACAATACCATTGGATAGCATATCCATGGATTTTGTGGGTGGTCTTCCAACCACTAGGAGGAGACATGACTATTTATTTGTGGTAGTTGACATATTCTACAATATATGCATTCTTATGCATTGTAAAAACACCATCAAAGGACAAGAAGTAGCAAACATGTTCTTTGAATAGGTCTTGGTGCACTTTGAGATACGAAAGTGCACCAAGACTATATTTCTTAGTACATTTTGGACTACGCTTTGGGAAAAGATGGACACTAAGCTGAACAGATATACAACATTCCATTCAAAGAGAGATGGACAGACATAAGTAGTGAACATGACTTTGGTACATCTTCTGAGGGGTTACAGTCAAAAGGGATGAAAATATGAACTATATCTAGCACTTATAATAGAGATGTCCACACATCCATTGGAAAGTCCCCTTTTGAAGCTTGTTCAGGATACTTTTGAACTTCACCACTAGGTGTTGTTTATGGATAGTAAGGGGGAGTGAGGGAAGGAACCACAGGGTAAAGCAATAAGAAATGACAAAATCATTGATAATATTAGCCATATCCATTTACAGGTAAATGAGGCGTTGAAGAAGTTACAAGAAAAATAGAAGTCTAGGCATGAACAAGATAGTGTTGAAAAATCATTCAAAGTGGGAGATAGAGTATGGTTACACCTGGACAAGGAAAGACTATAAGGTCCTAGTAAGAATATCAAGGCTTTGAGGTATGGCCCTTTTGAGGTGTTGGAGAAGGTAGGAGATAATTCCTACATACTCATTCTACACCCATACATGGACATTTACTCTGTAGTGAATGTGGAAAAGATGAAACTATATGAATCTTCCATGTTGGATCAGGAACTTGAGTAGGGATTACCTACTATAGAGGAATTAGCACAAGAGGCACATGCATAGTTAGTAGAATACATAGTGTTGTAGAACAAGTCCAAAACTACCAGGTGGGGACAATATGAACTCTGGCAAGTGGGGTTGAAAAGACAACTCCCAAGCAAGGATAAATGGTACTCCAAGGAGAAGGTAGAGGAAACATTTCCTCACCTCATTCAGTAAAAGAATTTATGGACCAAAAGCCTCACAAAATGGGGAGGTGTGATCAGAAATGGATCAATATATAATTGTCACCTACTTGGAGCTTTCAAGGTTGAAATATTTGATGAACTCACTTGTAGGGCCCATTTTATGGGCAAGTTTTAGTTTGCATATTTGGGGTCTAGAATCTTCTGAGGTCTATTTGAGGGTATAAACAATGTTTTATGGGGTCTAAATTTCATCTCTATAGAAATTCCCCTCAACATGATTCTACACTCTAATATCTTTCCAGCGGTCCAAGAATCACCTCAAACAAAGTCTGTATGCAAAATTATGCCTCCCACAAGTTGACCTATCTAGTTGTTCACCAGGGTACCGAGTGGATTCCACGTCAACTCTGGTTTCTCAGACATGTGTAGCTAGTCACATGTGGAATTTCAAGAACATTCTAGAAGGTCCAAAATCCTAACCCTAACTAAGATTTGGGACATGTAAAAAACCTAAAATTAACCCTAGACGACTTTGCGCTATGTTAAATACCAATCTGTCAGGAGATGAGGGGGTTCCATTCTTTTGATGTATTGTATTATTCCATTGTTGAGAAACAACACGGGGGTTGGATATTAGACAAAAACAGAGGATATAGGAGACCCTTTACTAGCCATTATGGTCATAGAGTTGTAGGTAACTCCATAGAGAGTACCATTTCCTTTGTATTTGCATTATGATATGAAGAGCAAGGCATAGTCCTCATTTGTGGTTGGGTTTTTAATCATAGTGGGTTTTCCCACGGTATATCTTTTGTTATTGTGTGGATTTTGTACTTATTTTCTCTAGTTATTTCTTTTTTAGCTCCTTTGTATTCAATATTTTATGAAATTAAATTGACACAATGAATTAAGTAGTAAGATATGTTGTGACAAACTAGTCCAATGGAATATCCATAACAATTTACGGATCAATTTTGGTACTTTCTAGGTGGAAAATTTGGAGCTATTGGCTTGTAGGGCCCATTTCAAGGGCAAGTCCAACTTTGGTGATTTGGGATCTAGAACCTTCTGGAGCTCATTCGAGGGATTAAATAGTTGTTTTTTAAGTCTCAATGGATATCAAACTTGGGTGCATCAATTCATATTTTTTATGGAAGTGCTCTAGTGCATATAAAACTTGGTCACATATGTGTGTGTTATTGATAGAAATTCCCTAGCGCTTTCAATATCTAAAATACACATCGATGATTTGAAAATATGCCATGCACATTGGGGCTTGATATAGATATTTTTTAGGCCTTGGTGCATATCAATACGTGGCATCATTGCATATTGTACATAATTTTCACACCAATGCATAATATTGATATAATCACAGTAGCAAAAGACCTCTACTAGAATTTTTGTTCATCCATAAATTTTAGTTATAGTGAAAATCCATTTAAATCTCCACTACCAATAGTAGAGGTTTTTTTATACATTTGTGTAATCTAATAACTCTAAAAACCTCTACAAATGTTACACATAAATCTTCCACCCTGTGAGCATCAGCATTCTTTGGCCTGTAGGATCCATTTCAGTGACTCAGATCCATTTTTATCCTTCAGTGATACCAGTTTGCCCTCTTTTTGCTCCTACCCGCATGTTGCATCACTATAGCATGCGTACCCGCGAGTTGCATCACTATAGCCTGTGGGTATCAAGTAAAATGGTAAAAACCACTATTAATTACTTTTTACTCCCAAAAAGTGGTCATTGGGTGACCTTTAGCTCTCCATCTGCCCAAGTAACGTCTCGATGTGTCCTTTCACCTACCTTTTAGAGGACTATATATTGAGCACATATGGCTTATGGACAGGAGGAAGAAGGGAATAGTAAAGGCACTCTAGTGGATTTTTGCCCTATCTTGAGTCTGCACTCATTGATCCTTGTAGTTGTGAACTAGTTATGTTCACCTTCCAAACTCCTTTCTAGTTTGAGTTTTCCATTCATGGAGGATTGAAGTGGTGGAGGCACAAGTGGATTGATCTAGATCTTGGTTTAGATTGGTTTCCGGCAAGAGGTCGTATCACTTTGTACTCCTTCTTGTTCATTAATAGAAATACTCATATTCTCGTCCATTCATGGTGTGAATGTCATTTATTATACATTGGGTTACATTTGCTTATGATATTATGGATCATTATTATTGATAATCTTAATGTCATTTATATATCACATGTACTTGTTAGATATTGGTTGTCAAGACTAATTTGCAGATTACAAGTGCTTGGATGTGCGCGGATTGAAAGCTCCAACGGGGATCTACATCAAACGTTGGATCGAGGTTGGTTACATTTCTCCATTATTTTAACATTGTCATTTATAATAGCATTGCTTTGAGAATTGAGTAGATTTCTGGTAGTCATCTGTCTGTTGTGGTATTCCCAAGCCATAGTGAGTTTTCTCCAATACAAAAATGGCGACTCCGCTGGGGAAAACATCCATGTTTGGGAAAAATTTTGAGCATTAGTCCATAATTAGAGTTGTTGTTTATCGAAGCTTTGTGTCACTGATTGGATGTTAAGATACACTGTAGAAAACTTTCTTCTTTTGAGCCTCTGGACTCTTTATTTGACCATTTGCTTTTCCTCACCCGCGGGCTAGCTTAGCTCTGCCCGCGTATACCCGCCTCTGTTTACTCTACTGCTCGCGGGGTACCTGCAGGATTTCCTTTGACAGTAGCATGTAACTCTGGCTTTTGTTGGTTTATGGGTATTGGTTGTTGCTGGGTGAGTTTGGTTGGTTCCTGAGTCTTTGTTGGCCTCTTTCTTGACTGTTTCATGCCTTGGTTGTGACCGGATCTCTTCGTTTCTCTTGGTTGAGCCTTCTTGGTTTTTTACCAATCTTTGGTTTTAGCCTCTTGGTTTCTTCCTTTTGAGCTCTTTCCTTTGGCTGAGTCTCGCTGTTTAGGATTTGCTGGGTTGTCTTAGTGATCTTTTCGGCACTTCAGTGACTGAATAGTAGGATTTTGCTTGCATTTTTTAATTTCATTTATATTGAAAAAATACAAGAATATTCATTTAGTTTTTTGCATTTTCCTTCTCATTTATAAGCGAAAATACAAAAATATTTTACTTTCATGTACTGCATCTTGCATTGAGTGCTTGTTGCCTTCATCTTAGGTTCTTCTTGTGTATCGAAAAGATAAAAGATTGCATCTTTATTTCGGAATTGTTGGTTGACTGTGCATATTAGTGTCATTGTTTTATTGGATAGATAAGCCTAGGATTGGACGATGTTGCATACTATTGAGTCTACACATCACTAGTTTCATGACCATATCCCTTGAGTAATCACAGCCACTAATATTAACGCTTAATCATTAAAATTTATTAGACTGATTTTATTTTATAGGGTACACCAACTAGCATAGGTTTAGAGTCTTGGAATAGATCATTGTGAGTTAACAATCCAAGATTACTAGACGAAATATTAGGTGTCTGACCAGGGAGTGGAGGAATCCATGGTATAGATCAGTGTTCTCAGGAAGCTCTACTCAATCCAGAGTTAAGCACGAGGTCACGGGAGGTTGGTTGAGGAGATATCCCTCTGATACTGGCTGAACGTGCGAGATATATCCAGTATTTGTTCGTATCTGGGGGCACCAAAGGTTCGTCCTCTTGTGCTTCGGGCTTAGCTACCCTGCCCATACGATGGGTCCCACCTATGACTATCCCCCTGAGCATTGGTTATATTGCGGTGAACATAGTTTCCTTACCTAGGTACCGCACAGGGTACTTGCAGTGGTTATGCTATTTGTGTCCTGAGTCAGATAGGGAATGGACAACATAGTTGTGTTCATGTAGTGGACTTGAACCTGTTGACACAGTGAAGCCTAGGTGTCTCTATAACTGATTCTGTTACCTTCGGCTATAGTTTGGGAGTCTCAAGCCTCTCCTAGGCGAGACATACTGGCTTTAGTGTCGGGAGCTCATTTAGCCACTCTGTTTGTCTGCTCGTGGCTATAGTTTCTCTAGGTGTGTGCTTTTGATTTACTATTTTTTGATCGATAGTTGGCCTTTAGGAGACGTTGTGTCTCTCTCCAGAGAGAACGTGGCATGGAGCCCTACACTCCGCTGGTCCCATCGTTTGGCTAGTTTAAAGCCACTCGAGGTTACACGCCGTATTGCTAGGGGACGCCGGAGGGCTCCCTCTGAGTCTTTAGATTCATATGAGACTTACGTTGAAAATTACATGGCTGCACATCCTGATATTGGGAAAGACCCTCCTACTCCTTCGGGTAGAGTTGACCTTACTTCCGATCCCCATACTCCTCGTGAGGATTGGGGAGGTGATCCACCTGAGACTCAACCTGGTTCTATTTGGCCTAATCCACTTGACCGGGATCCGTTTGATCCTTCGAATCCGAATAATTATCTTTACGGAATGCCTGACTTACCTGAGGGGGAAGAACAGTACGAGCCTTTCGTTCCTTCGTTTCCACGTGATTTTAGATACGGGAGGCTTGAGACTCATGATGATTCGGGCCCTATGATCAACCCCACTGCACTTTCTTTTGGTATGCCTAGTCACAATACTGTCGAACCTTCCACTATGGTTGGTACTCACACTGGCACTATTCAAAGTGTTAGCCATACTATGCCCATTGGGGGCACTACCCTCGCTAGGGGCACTACGTTGTCCACCCACTCACATAGTATGGGGACTGGTCAGATTCCTAACAATGCTTATGTTGGAACACGACCACCTTCTAGGAATACACAACCTAGCCGAAATGTTGTTTGGAACACGACTCGCCATCCAGAACCCAATACACGCATTGCTACTCGTCAACCTAGGACTACTTTTGCACATGATACCGTTCCTCCCAACCACGGGGGTGGACACATACCGCATACTTTTGCATCCATCGCCGCCACTATTAATGCTAATGTAGGGGGTGGGAATATTTCCTATCCACATGGACATCACACCACCAACCCTGCTACTAGTCACACCCATATTGGACCTGGGAATGCTACTCATGTTGCTGGTCACCACACGACTGCTCAAGCTAATCCTAATGTTGGGGGTGGGAACATACCATACCATTACAGTCAATACAACATGGTTCCTGCTATGAATAGTACATACATGCCCCATACTCATGGTGGAAACCCTTACTACAACACAGTCGGTGCTAGCCACCAGTATCACCCACCACCCCAATATGGTGCTCAAAAAATGCATATACCTGCTTACTCTCAAATGGGTCAACCAGGGGGAGGTTATCAATATTATGGCCATGGGAAAGCTTATGGGCTGTCAGGTCCTCAGTATTAGCAGTTTAATCCTCATGGTCAAGCTTTTGGTCCATCTTATAACACAGTTCCGTTTAACCAACCTTTTATGGGAGCTTATAATCAAGCTTTCTAGCCTCAGCTCCCATTCCTTGCACGCTTGAATCTCCCGAATCTTTCAAAGCTCACGAATGATCTAGTGTGTCATGACCCTACTTAGCCTCTGGTCCCTACCAAGCTCCCTTTCGACATTCTGAAGTTTGAGGGGAAAGGTGGTGAGGACCCGGGATATCATGTCACGACGTTTCACCTTTGGTGCTCCTCCAACTCTTTCAATCATGATTCCATTCGATTATGCCTATTTCAATGCACCCTCACGGGGGCAGCCGCGAAGTGGTAAGTGAAGTTTCTTGGAAACACCTATAGGGGATTCAACGAGATTGCTTTGGTTTTCTTAGACCATTTCTAGTTTCCAGTTCGTTATGATACTGGTACTGAGTTGTTGTCCACCTTCCGTCAGAATAAGACCACACATATTTCTGACCACGTTCAAGAGTGGCGTCGGCAGAAGAGATTAGTGAAAGCCAACATTCCTCCAGAGTTCTAGTTGGAATGGTTCCTTAAGTCTTTACTCCCATACATTGCTAAGGATGTTTCGATGTCTGGCATTGTGACTGAGGAACAAGCTATCTTGAAAGTCCAGCAGTTAGATCTACTTTATTCTCAATCTAACATTTTGTATGACATTATTCCTGATGCACCGAGAACAAGACATGAGCCCACTTCAATTCTTGGACCACATGCCGATGGAATCGTGGGGTCCACATGCACTCACCCTGTAGACTTGGTAGCTAATCAAATGCAAAATTTTTTGCTAAACTAGTCTGCACCCGGATAGGTTCACACCTTGTCCACTTCCACTCCATCGTCTGATGTACACAATGTGCAATCAACGAAACCGTCGAGTAACGAGCAACCTGGTGGTAAGAAAAAGGGGAGAAACAATCGTAGGGGTGGAAACAATGGAAGTAACAACAATAGCAATCGTAATACTCCTCGTGAAGAGAATGCCAACCCTCCTCGGGAAGGCATTAATGCTGGTGAGGATTGTAAACCTAGGCGTAAGGTGAAATTCCCTTGCAAGCTTTGTGGGGAGAATCATCTTACTCACTTATGTCCTCAAATTGAAGAAGCATTGAAGCATTTGGCACAGAGCCCGGATGTGTTGAAGGATCCCCTTCCTCATCATCAAAATATGGCTTCGCATGCTCCCACCACTGGTTATGGTACTAATGAAACGGCAATGTCTTCTTCCAATACTAGTGGTTATGGATGTGTGAATATGGTTCAGTTGGAGTTTTGTGTTGCTACTTGTCAACGTGATTATGGTGCACCACAACTGAATTTGGGGAATGAGCCTCCCCCTCCTCCTGATAATTCCTTGCATATCGAGAAGCCTTCTATTATTCTGTGGATACCGAAAGGTGTTCTCAAGCGCTCCACGCATAATCCTAATGCTCGAGCCGCCCAGAACTACTCCATCGTAGAAGATTTGGGCCAAACTCCGTGTGCCATGTCGGCTCTTGAAGTTTTGCAAGCTTGTCCTTCTCAGAAGCATGCCCTTTTGAGTGCGTGAGTTCAGGATGGGGGAAGTCCTAGTGTTATCAAGTTCGATACTACTGATGTCCAACCTCGCTTACCTTACCACGTGGCTTTTCAAATCCAGGTGGTTTGCCTTAAGAGCTTTGTCAAACGTACTATGGTTGATGAAGGTGCTTCCGCGTCAGTAATGTCGTTAACTTGTTGGAAAGCTCTTGGCTCTCCTCCTCTACTCGCATCTAGAACTACACTCACTGCATTCGATAGTAGATCTTTTACGTCGCATGGAATTATCCCTTCCCTTGTTGTCTCCTTAGGAGGTAATTTCATGCCTATTGAAGTCGAAGTTGTTGATGCGCCCATTGACTACAACCTTTTACTGGATCGGAATTGGATGTACGCTATGAAGGCTGTCGCGTCTACTGTATTTCAAGTTATTTGCTTTCCCCATGAAGGCAAGATTGTGACGATCGATCAGCTGGATTATGTTGGCACTCTTTCCACAACATCTACGGGATCTGTAGTCCCGCAAGTTTTTAATTCTCAGCCGACAACTGGAAACATAGGTGTTGGAATGTACCCTTCATTGATGGGAACTTTTAACCATTCTGCACCTATGAATTTTATCGGAACCATTTCCGACAGTGCGCCTCTTCCTTTGAATAGTATGCCATTCCAGACATCCTATTGTGGTGATCCATGGATTTTTCCATCCGCGGATTCTATGTCTGGAGATATTGCTCTCATTGGGATGTCTATGCCTTTATCTCTAGCGGAGCTCACTTGCGATCACATCCAACAAACCACTGTAGATCCGGATCTCTCTTCTTCCCAGATAGTTGAAGAAGATCCCATTATGCTGCCAGTTTGGGTAGCCAACTCATCTTGCTCTCACGATTACCTCGATGATACTTTGCCATTCGATGAAGCTATCCTCGAAGCCATGTGTGGTGGTGAGAGGCCCTGGGAAGATATGCACCATCGCTCTTATTTCCTTCCCAACCTCAAGCTCATTGAGAAGGAGGAGTTTAGGATGACTCTAGCTGAGATGGTTGGTCACCCTGTGGCTCTTTTGCAGTCGCATGATGTTTTCTTGGAGGGGAATATGGCCAATATTTCCCCAACCACTTCGATCAACATCTCCCGCACTCCCGAAAAGGTTGAGAATGTTTACGTCGGGGCCGATTGCACTCCTGAGGAGATTACTATTTACACTGATTTGTTTACCGAACTATGGGAAGCTTTCGCCTGGTCATATGAGGAGATGCCAGGAATAGACCCCCGCATTGTTGAACACAATATTAGAACGTATCTCGATGCTAAACCGGTTCGACAATGCTTACGTGCTGTGAACCCTAGGAAGGCAGCTGCTATTAAGGCAGAGGTGGAGAAACTGCTCAAAGCTGGTTTCATCTACCCCGTTCCCCTTATCGAATGGGTGTCAAACCCCGTACCTGTGGATAAGAAGCAGGGAACGATCTGTGTATGCACTGATTTCAGAGATTTGAACCGTGCATGTCCGAAAGGCAACTTCCCCACGCCATTCATTGATCAAATATTGGATGCTTGTGCGGGAAGTGAGATTTTTTCATTCATGGACAAATTCTTGGGTTATAATCAGATTCAAATCAAACCCATAGACCAACATAAAACGACATTTATTTGTCCATGGGGAACCTTTGCGTACCGCAAAATGCCCTTCGGCCTCAAAAATGCCGCAGCTGCTTTTCAGCGAGCCATGACCTATGCCTTTCACAATCTTAAGAAGATTATGGAAGTTTTCTTGGATGATCTTGCTGGCCATTCTCACAAGAGAGTGGACCACCCCAAGCACCTCTGTATGATTCTAGAACGATGTATCCACTACAAAATTTGATTGAATCCGAACAAATACATCTTCGCTGTTAGGATTGGTCACCTTCTAGGATTCATAGTTTCGAAGGAGGGTATTAGAGTTGATCCTCTCAAAGTTGAGGCAATACTTCAGTTGCCTCCTCCGCGTAATCTGTTACAACTTTAGAGCCTCCAAGGGAGAGCTACTTTTCTGCATTGGTTTATAGCTAACTATGCCAGTATTACTAAAGGTTTTGCACGCCTATTAAAGAAAGACACACCGTTTATCTGGGATGAGCGAGCCCAGCAGTCTTTCGACACCCTTAAAAAAGATTTGGTATCGGCCCC
Organism: Larix kaempferi; assembly: GCA_027924585.1. Taxonomy (NCBI): domain Eukaryota; kingdom Viridiplantae; phylum Streptophyta; class Pinopsida; order Pinales; family Pinaceae; genus Larix; species Larix kaempferi. The sequence goes on along the minus strand of BSBM01000717.1, from coordinate 3,163,855 downwards.
CGTGCTTAGTCCGTCGGACTTTACACGAGATTTCATTCTTTATGTGGCCACGTCTCAAGAGACTATTGGCATGGTCTTGGTTCAGGGAGATGATGCGCTTGTCGAGCATGTTATCTATTATCTTAGTCGAAATTTAGTTGACGCTGAACTAAGGTACACCCACGTAGAAAAGCTGGCACTTGTGACTGTTCATGCAGTCCAGCGGTTATGGCATTACACTTTGCTTCGAACAACCACTGTTGTAGCTCATATCAATCCGTTTCAGTTCGTGCTATCATGACGCCTTGTCGGGGTAATTATAATAAACGGATGGTGATCCTTCAGGAATTTGATCTCGATTTTGCTTCTGCAAAATCGGTGAAATCATTGGTGTTCGCTAAACTTATGTCGGACCTTCCATGGCTTGATGAAGATGTCATTCATGAAGATTCCTTTGTGGATGAACACTTATTTCTTATCTCGGCCGAGGACCATTGGTATGGGGATGTTATTAGATATCTCCAAACTTTGAAGTTTCCTCCGCATTATTCACGAGACCAGTGACGGCGTTTGAGACATCACGCTAAATATTATACTATCGTCGGTGACACTTTGTATCGCTGAGGAAAGGATTCCATTCTCCATCGTTGTTTGACTCACGAAGAAGCGGAACGGGTACTTAATGATTTCCATGCGGGAGCGTGTGGCTATCACTTATCCGGGCTTGCTACAGCCCAGCGTATTATGCGAGCAGGTTATTTTTGGCCTACTATCTTTAAAGATTGTATTAACGCTGTGAAGAGATGTCACCCTTGCCAAGTGTTTTCTCGGAACATACACTCGCATCCAGCGCCCCTCCATCCGGTCATCATTGTCGGTCCCTTTACTAAGTGGGGGGTAGATTTTATGGATTGCAAACCAGCTTTGGCTGGGGGGCATCATCATATTATTGTGGCTGTGGATTATTTTTCCAAATGGGCTGAGGCCATGCCTACTGTAAAAGCCGAGGGTGCCACTGCAGCCCATTTCGTGTTCAACCAGATTATCACTCGATTTGGTATCCTGAAAGAGATTGTCACTGACCATGGCAGTCACTTTCAAAATAAGATGATGGAGGATTTGTCTCTCAAGCTTGGGTTTCATCAGGAACACTCGTCTTCCTACTATCCTCAAGCGAATGGTCAGGTTGAAGCAGTAAATAAGTCTTTGAAGACTATTCTCCAATGTACCATCCAACAAAGCAAGACCAATTGGCATATCATGTTATATCTTTCTTTGTGGGCATATTGAACCGCAGTTAAGACTACCATCGGGTTCTCACCATTCCATTTATTTCATGGTGTGGAGTCACTTTTACTGATTGAATGCGAGATCCCTTCGCTCAAGCTAGCCATAGAGCTCTTCCCTGATACGATGGAGATTAAGCAATGTTTAGTACACCTTGAGCAACTTGACGAGCACCATCGAGATGCCGCTGTGGCCATTGATGTTAACAAGCGTCATGTCAAGGTTCAATATGATAGGTCTGTCCATCCTCGGAAATATGCTAAAGATGACTTGGTACTCTTGCATGACCAAGCTAAAGAACCCCTCGGGGTAGGCAAGTTCAATCCCATGTGGCACGGTCCTTAAATTGTGAGGCGTGTCCTGGAAAAAGGAGCTTATCAGTTAGAAGATTACGAGGGATTTGTCTTGAAGGAGGCTAGAAATGCGCTCTACCTCAAGCGGTATTACGCTTGAACCTCTGGTTCAGGCTGATACTTTTGTACACTATTGTATAGTTTTTCTATACATATTCTAGGTTTCCTTTTTGGTTTTCGGGTCTGCTGATTAGCCTCTATTTGATTGACAGATGTCAGCGGGATGTCCTACATTCTTAGGTTTCGCGGATGGTGCTATCTGACATACGCAGCAGCTTGTTTCTGCTGCCTGGGTTATCTTTTCACCTAACCATCTAGTTGTGTCCTCAGGAGGTGCTTGTCTCAGTCCTACATCTAACAATGTGGCTGAGTATAGTGCCGTTGTTGAGCTACTTCGGGATGCCATTTCACATGACATCCAGTCTTAAGAAGTCCTCCTGGATTCACAACTAGTTGTGTCTCAACTGAATGGGTAGTACCGTGTACGAGACCCTACATTACTATGGATTTTCCTTAAGGTACGACTCTTGGAGAGACATTTTGTTTCAATTACATATATTCACATTCTGAGAAGTCATAATTATATATCTGATGCATACGCTAACTATGTATTAGATTGGCATTTGTCACATTTATCATGAAGCACATAAATACAAAGACATTCATACATTTGTACCATACACACATAGAGTAGAACCGAGAACCAAAGTTGTATATATATATAAATATGTCCAAAAAGGGTAGTGTCATACAAAATTGGAGCCCGTAGCCCTAAAAAATATATATATCGATACAAAAAATGATGAGACCCTGGGATATCTATTCCCTCCGAGGAGGTCTAGCTGTCGCCTCGACGGGATGTGTGTCTCATAATAGTACTACACTGCATTGGCCATCTGCTACAGCAACCGCACCCACTCCCCGGGAACACCCACCACCTGGTGCTGCATGGCCTTGGGTAGTCGGGCCACCTCTATCAGTGGAACTCAAGCAAACATCCATGATACATTGCGCCGCAATTTCTGGAGAGTGCTCCCTGTTGTGGCATCTGCTGCCACCTCATCTCTACCCCGATGACCATGTCTCGGGAAGCCCTCTGGTCTCACTGGGCTTTTGTCTGCGAGCAAACAGTCACCCATTAGCACATGACACTACCACCAAAAATATTTTTTGCATTTCAAATATAATAAAAAAATCCATAAAAATTTAAAAACACAAAACCAAAAGAGTACTCACTGATGTCTCTGAAAACTGCCCCTGGTGGGAGCGGCATGTCACGGTCCTATCTGAAGTCGATCCCTGCATAGGGATAGTCCTCTATAGCGATCACCTGCCAGTTCCACCAGCGAAAGAACTCCTCAGTATATGGTGACGCCAGACGGCCACCACCCTATCTTGTCAGTATCTCATCCCACTGGGTCAGGGCTGGATCTCGGAGACTGTGAGGAGAGACATCCACCCTTGGGCTAAGTCCCAGAACTCTCTCAAAGAAGAAACTGCAGAGGATGCTACCATACCCAAAGTTTTTGGCCTTGCCCTCTTTGCATTCCGTCAGTTGTGTCTTCATAGACACTAGCAGAGTAGTACACCAGTCGAATATAGTAGGTTGCAAGCATTGTGATGCATAGAACATCACCGATCTGGATGCCTGATGTAGTGCTTTGGATCCCATGATCCGCACTAGAGTTGCCACAATGATCTTTGTACTTAGATCCGTTATGGCATTGATTGGCACTTGGATTCCCACTGCTTGTGTGTTGGCGGGAAAATACTGCATTATGTAATCTTGCACAGTGATCCCACCACCCACGGTCCGTGACCGAAGACTAGCCACTTCCCCTCTATAGGACAAACCTGTAATAAAATAGATATCCTCTACATCTAGTGTCAGTGTTTTCCCATTGAGAATGAAGTGTTGAGCATCCACATCCCAGTAGTTGATCAGATGACGGAGTAGTAGGTTTTGGGCCCTTATGCCCCCAAGACTCCAGTATTTATATAAGCCACATGCTTGCAACGCTTGTTGCGCTTGCAAATAATTCCTTACAGCCTCATCTACCTGGTCATGCTCTCGTTCTCTCCACTCTAGAACCATCCTAGAGTGCAAAGAAAGAAATTTTTAGTCAATTTCATGTTTAAAAACTTCTTCACGGCCGTACCCACGGGCTAGATTGTAGACAGTTACGGGTAGATGCGGGTAGTCAGTTTTTTGACTGCGCATTTGGTGCCCTACCCGCGACCCGCATACTTATAGCCCACAGGTAGCACCGAGGCCATTTAGGGCTTGGCCAAACAAAAAACCCCACCGACCAAAATTGAAATGAAAGCACTTAAATGAAAGGTATGGCAGAGACTACTAACCTGCTCCAGACGGTTCGCTGAACGGTCGCTTGTAGCTCCCATGATCGGCACTCGAAGTTTCCAGTGAAAACTTACCACTAAAATCCAAATTACTGAATAGTGCAAATGAATTGAAAATTACAAATTTTTATTACTATTTATAATTTTCTGGACCCACTTTTCTATAGTTTTTTTCCATTTTGAGCCGTTATTAACTAATATCGTGTCATGGAGTAGTGTTTTTTCAACAAATTTCCTCGGCGAGAATTGTTCTGAACCATTTCACACCTATGGAAGGTATGTTTCACACCTGGCATATAGGTTAGATGCCATTTTCACATGCATTATGCATTTGGCCTGTTGACCATTTCTCATAAACCCTAGGTGCGACCCCGCTTCGTGACTGACACGGAACCTTCACACTGTTATAGAAGTGTCGTCATGTGGTGGTAGGGCTTTCCCGAACATGGGTACCCTAGTTAGAACCCCATTATGATTTTGGTTCCCATGCCGTTGTTTGTCCTTAGGATTAGGAGTCCTTTGTAGTCACGCCATGACGTTGCGATGAAGACTCATACTCTACTTTGTCTTATGCTGGCCATCTCCCTTAAGGACTCCCCTCAGTTATATCATGTTGTGATTGCATTGCATCATCCTGCTTGCCACTTGATCCTTGTGCCGGCTCCCGCTTACTCAGTTGTTAGACTGGTGCCTGAGCACTTTTCCCCTGTTGAACCCTGCAGAGCTTATATTTTCCCTTCACAATTTGATGACCTTTTGACCTTGAGGGAATGCACCCCCGAGTGTCCACATCCTGCACGCACTTCCTTGCGTTGAGCATAGGTATGTTCCACTGCTTGGGACTAGTCTGCTAGCTATTTGACACTCGTTCCCTCACTTGTTGTACTATAAGAAATTTTATTCTTTCTCAAGCTTTTCCCAAATATGAAAAAGACCAAAAAAAAAAATCAAATATTCCAAAAAGCCGGACGGGATTATGGTCACTATTTATTGTTGGTAGCTGTTGTGTCGCCTTTGAATAGAGAATTCATTCCACTCTTTACATTATGAGTCGGGACTATAGTTGGGCCTTAGGAGCTGTACTTGTTTCTCAGTTTTCTCCATCGATTGGTTAATATTCCAGTCATTATGGAGCCCTTTGTAATGCCTCCTGCATTGCACAGTTTATGTCAAGTCTATGCTGCCTGAGTCTATCCATCTTCTCATGCTCTTGTTCAAAGGAAGTCCTGAAACCAGTGTTGGCCACTCCTCAGATCTCTTGACTATTGCATGTCGGCCATCCTTATTGAGTCAGTCCGTTTCACCTGAGATCTTCCAAATCTTTCAACATTGCTGGTACCTCGTGCTGGTCGATGGGGGATGTGTTAACACCTAAAAAGTGCTCACTAGCTCATTTCCTTATTCACATGACCCATTTGTCCACTTTTCCACCATCTGAGCCTCTGAAGCCAACAAAAGGTCACCAAAAGACCTTAGTACACCCCTTTTCCCACTCAAAAAGATTATTTTTCCTAAAAAAGCATAAAAAACCCTCAAAAAGGGTCCAAATTCCCAAAAATATTAAAAAGGGAATAAAATTATTAATTTTATTCAAAAAAGGAAAAAAAGGAGGTAAAAGTACCTAAACCATGTTGGTCAATACCATTGGTTTCCACAAAACCACAAATGGTATTCCCCACCACCAAAACCTATAAAAAGGTGGTAGGGGCTCCTCATTTCACATCCATCCATCTTCCTATCCTCATGCTGCCAAAATCTCCCTTGAGTATTTGGCCATTGTAGCAACCTTGGAGAAAGGATCCTTTGGAGTTTGGAGCTGCTAATCCTTGGAGCTTCTCAACTATCTTCATCACTTGGAGGTATTATCGCAAGCACTTGCTTGCCCCCATTTTCAATACAAATTTATTTTCTATATTTCTTGTTCTTGTTCTTGTTTTAATTCAAAAATGCACATGCTAGTTTAGTTTAGTTTAGATTTAGTTTACATTGTTTTTGCTTAATATTGAAACTGCTGCTACTAGTTAGCAGGTGCCCATAGCACTAAGCTTGGTTGCAAAACCAAGCCAACAGTTTTTGGCGACTCCGCTGCTTTTTGAATCTTTAGATCTCACTTTTGCTTTAAATCTTACTTTTTGATAGTATTTGTTAGTTTAATTCATAGATATGCCACCCTAGACAGCAGATCCATTGCTGTTCTAGATCTTGGCCCATTTTTTAGCCATTAACAGCCCGAAATTCTCAATTTTCGACGTCATTTTTCGGCATCCGCGTACGGCTTTCGCCTCGCGGCTTTTTTCCCAACAGTCGTGCGGCCCATCGCGACTGCACGGCCTTTTTCTACGCGGTTCACCGCGGCTTCGCGGCCATTTACCACGCTTCACATCGCGGCTTCGCGGACCTTTTCCGCGCTGCACATCACGACTGTGTGGCGAAATCCCGCGCTCCACATCGCGGCTTCGCTGTCAAAACCCGTGCTGCCCATCGCGACTGTGCGACAGAAACCTACGCGGTCCATCGCGGCTTTTTTGTCAGAACCCGCGATGCTAATTTTTTCATTCGGCCGAATCGTTTAAAAAATTAATTTCCTACTGTATTTTCTGCCCACATAGCACATTTTCCAGTATTAGAAATCCTGCATATTTTACAGCCATAGAAAAAATTTTACTATTTAGAATGCATGTGAAAAAGTCTTTTTAAATATTTTCAGAAATTGAAAGAAGGATTTAATTGCATTTTATCTAGATTAAAATTTTTACTGTTTACTTCTTTGATATTTTTGCCCATAGCAGAATTTTAAACGAAATCCATTTATTTCGCAAAGAAGTTATATTATTTGCTTTCCTCTTTCAAAAGATCCTTTGTTTTTTGAATACTTAGCATTTAGTTTTTCAATTTCAGTTTAAAATATCACACGTGCACCCACTCAAATACTAATTTTAAACTGAGCCTTAAAACTTACCCTAATTTCAACCCACTTTTAACCCCACTTGGGGAACACTAAAAGAACTTTGTAGCTAGGTAGTATTGAGGGGATAGGTGTTCCAATAACACCCCTCAGTTATTACATCTGAGACATAGTTGTTGTCCATTAGGGAGCTAAAATCTCTTAGTATTTATTGGTGCGGTCACAACCTGTTTGTGGGAAGGCCTCTCCCCTAGGAGGGTTGAAGTCGCAAGGATGGTTCCAGAAGCCTGAGTGGAATACCGAAATCCATTCAGTAACCGAAGGGCTACCATTTGCAGTTCTTGAGATATCCCTGTATGGGGGTATTGCGGTAAAGGACCAAACAGTAGATTTACCTTTTCTCGATGCGTCATGAACGGAGTATCCTAGTAGCCATTCTTTAGGATTGATTACCCGGTGTCCCTCCCGGTAGGGGGATATCTAGCCGTTGACTCGGCACTCAATATTGTCTGACTTGGATTTCATCACCTTGCAGAGAATATAGTTTGTTGATTCACAATACTTTTAGTTAGGTGTTTGCATGATTCAACCCACCTTTGGTCTAGTTACACCTAATTTTTCTAGAAGCTGTTTGCATGTTGGTACTCTGACCATTTTTTGCATACCTCCACTTATTATAGCACAGCTGCTATAATAAGTGCCTTTTTTAGGTTGATTTTTTGGCCTGAGAGCCTTCATTTTCACTCTGTAAAATTAGTCACAACAGATCTAATGAACAAGTAAATCAATCACAACAGATGAATATAGAAAATATGGTGTAAAACTGTGCAAAACATGCAGCAGTGCTCAATATCCCAATAAGGGTGAATGAATTACAATAGAATACAATGTATGTCAATGAGCAATTCGAATTGACTAAGTAGGCCATTCGAATCACTGAATGGAGTAGCTTGACTCCAACTAGGAGTCCTCATCATCAATCGGTGGTGGTCATGAATGCACAAGAACCAGTCATCCAGGTGTCAATCTGAGTCTAACTGAGTGTGTCATGTGTAACTGAAGTGTGTAGCACTGATTAAGGGAAGGAGGCTCAGTGGGGGGTGCATGGGAGACTAACTGAAGTCAGAACAAGTCATCTAGTCAAATTGGAGGTCCAACAGAAGTGAAACAGTCAGTCGGGAGTGAAACTAGCCTCAAATCAGGGAGAATCGGAGCTAACTGAATGTAACTGAAGTGGAACTACAGTGGTAGGTGAACAAGTGCGCCCTTCTCTGGCAGTAGGTGAGAAGTGGGTGCCTTTCAGCCTAGGAGGGATAAAACTCTGTAGTAAGTGGCTCCCGGGTGCTAGAATGAGGTGGCTAAGGTGCTGGAGGCATCAAATTGGTGACTGGGATGCATGCAAGTGCATGCAGGTGCATGCAAACCCTAGATTTTGCATGCAAACCCTAATTGCATGCAAGATCCTGAAAAAGATGATGTGGATATCCGAACACCCCCCCTCAAGCTAGACTATGATGTGCAAAAAATAATGTGGGGCCCTGGTAACTAAGACCAAACGTCACCCCAATACAATAATCCAAAAAATGCTGAAAATAAACTAAGTGAGGAAAGAGGGAAAGCCCCCCCTCAAGCTAAAGCATAATAATGAATCAATCTATCTCCACCATGATGGAACTCACCCCCAACAGTGAACGGAGGTAAGAGAACTTCTTCTCAGTGAAGCTCTTGGTGAAGATGTCTGCAATTTGCTCATCAGTAGGGCAATATTGCAGAATGATGGTGCGGTCATGCACCAACTGTCGAATGTAATGCATATGAATCTCAATGTGTTTGGTCCTCTGCCGCTGAACTGGATCTATGGAGATCTTGATATCACTTTGATTGTCACAAAATAGGACAGTCGAAGTAGTGCCACCAAAACCAAACTCGGAAAGAATACCCTGCAACCAAACTGCCTGAATGCAGGCATTGACTGCCCCTCGATACTCTGCCTCTGCTGAAGAACTTGCAATGGCTGCTTGCTTTTTGCTGGAACAGCAAATAGCACCATGACCAATCATGAAAACATAACCGGAAGTGGACTTCTGATCAATGCTATCACCTGCCCAATCTAAATCAATAAAACCAATGAAATCTAGCTCTGAATCTGTAGCATAATGTATGCCAAACTGTGTCGTACCTTGCACATACTGCAAGATCCGCTTGGCTGCTCACCAATGAAGCTCATGTGGCTGCTGCATATATCTTGACATGGCACTCACGGCATATGAGATATCAGGCCGTGAGTGTGTCAAATAAAGTAGCGAACCAATCAACTGTCGATACATACTGCAATCTGCAAGCGGTGTGGAATCTCCCTCCTCAAGACTGATTCCTGAGAGGAATGGGAATGGGGCTGCCTTACATTTAGCCATATTAAACTTCAATAATAGGTCGGAAGCATATTTTTGCTGAGATATAGTGATCCCATCAAAATTTTGAGCTATCTCCAAGCCCAAAAAGTGACTCAGCAAGCCCAAATCGCTCATATCAAAAGCTAGATTTAAGGCAGATTTTAGCTTGGTTATTGAAGTAAGTGTGCTACCAGTAATGATAAGATCATCAACATAAAGTACAATAACCAACAAATTACCTTTAACTCGCTGAAGATACACATTCGGATCAGATTTGCATCTTTGGAAATTCTGAGAAAGAAGGAAGGAGTCCATCTTTGCGTACCAAGCTCTTGGGGCCTGTTTTAACCCGTACAAAGATTTCTTCAATCTACAAACCAATGATGGATCTGATGTATAACCCTTTGGCTGCTGCATATAGACCTCTTCAGCAAGGTCTCCATGTAAAAATGCACTCTTCACATCCATGTGGTGCACTTCCCAGTGCTTGGATGCGGCAATAGCTAAAACAAGGCGGATGGAATCCATCTTTGCAACCGGTGCAAAGGTCTCAGTGTAGTCCACTCCTTGGACTTGGGAAAAAACTTTTGCCACCAACCTTGATTTATATTTGCTGATAGTGCCATCAGCAGCAACTTTAGTATGGTAGACCCATTTACACTTCACTAATTTTCTTCCAGGTGGAAGAGAAACTAGCTCCCATGTGTTGTTCTTTTGAAGAGAACTGTACTCTTCGTCCATGGCACTTTTCCATCTCGGATCTCGATGAGCTGAATAGTATGATGTAGGATCTAAACCAACCATCAAATAAAAAATCTCAGGAAGAAATGGATCAGCAATAGAAAGAGCCATACCTGCTCTTTGAAAGTCTCCCCTTGTTCGTCTCGGATCAGCAGGATTTCCAAGATTCGAACCAGCAGAATGTAGAGTGTTTTGGGCCCACTTTGGCAACTGAGGAGGATCATAATGGTCGGATTCCGAACCTGATATGTCATCATCATCATATGCTGCTACAATATCAGAAATATCAGAACTCATACCTTCATTATCGCTGCTCGGATCTTCTTCTGGTGAAGGCGGTGAATCGACAGTCTTCTCCTCGACTAGTTACAATTCTTGAAGCGGTTCTTCAAATTGCACACTGCGCTCTATGAATATCTTTTTAGATCTGATATCCATGAGTTTATATGATTTTGATTCTTTCCCATATCCTATCAATATGCACTCGATACTTTGTGGATCCAAAGCTCGTCTCTTCTTAGAAGGAATTCTAGCCCATGCAGTAGAGCCAAAAACTCTCAAATTTGACACATCCGGTTTGTGACCAAAGAATGCTTCGAAAGGAGTCATACCTTTCACGGATGAATGTGGAACACGGTTCTGTATATATGCAGCAACATTGATTGCTTCAGCCCAAAGATTTGCAGCCAAACCTTTCGATTCAATCATGCATGTAGCCATCTCTTTCAGTGACCGGTTTTTCCTTTCCGCTACACCGTTCTGCTGGGGTGTGTAGGGAACTGTATGTTGGATCTTAATTCCGCTTTGGGCACAAAGTTGCAGCAACTCGGACTTGATATATTCCCCACCATTATCAGATCTAAGAGCTTTGATCTTTCTCTTAGTGGTGGTCTCAACAGAAGCCTTAAAATCCTTGAATTTTCCAAGCACTTCTGACTTGTTTTTGAGAAAGAATACCCATGTAAAGCGGGAAAAATCATCAATAAATGTCAAAACATACCTTGAACCATTTAATGACATATGGGGTAGCGGACCACTAATATCAGAATGGATCAATCCCAAAATAGTAGAAGCTCTGATGGATTTGCCGCGGTCGAATCTGTGCTCGGGGTGCTTCCCAATGATGCAACCAGTGCATATTCCCTTCGAGGAACGGAGTTGTGGAAGACCATCTACAATGGATTTGTTTGATAACAGCAGAAAATACTTATAATTAAGATGTCCAAATATTTCATGCCAAAGCCTACTAACCTCATTACCATGTGTGCGAAGAGCAGTGGGCTTTGCAAGCGGAATAAAGTGTGAAAACTCATAGCATTTTGCAGTGTGATTTGCCTTTCCGACTGCAACTAGTCTTCCACTTTTGATATCAGAAATTTCAACTATATTAGGGCTGAATGTAACTTGCTTTGGTTCACCAGTATGTGTCATTTGATACACAGAAAGGAGATTTGAAGCCAAGGAAGGCACATAGAGAACATTCTGAAAGCTTCCATGTTCTACATGAATCATACCTTTGCCCTTTGAAGAAATTTTTGAGTCATCTCCCAAATGGATGGGGATGGAGCTGTTTGGATCGAATGAGGAAAAATAATCAATATTTGCAGCCATATGATTTGATGCACCCGAATCTATCAAGAGAGTATTGGGCTTCGAAACCGTTGCCATGAGTGCTTGTTCTCTTTCATGATCATCATTCCTATCCTTCTTCCTTGCACCGTCGGGAAGGGTTATGTTGTTCTTTTCCAAAAGGAGGGCCATTTGATCTATAGTCTTCTTCATACATGAACTTTCAGGATGAAAGCCACGGTTACAATAAGTACATTTAGATTTTTGGTTACCTTCTTTGCCCTTTTGCTTGAACTTTGAACTGGATGGTGCATCCATTTGCTTGCCTTTGTCTTTTTGCTTGTGAGACTCGAATTTGGGTTCTCCTTCTTTTGCTTTCCTTTACCATTCGAGATCTTGGGTCCTTGAACATATAGGGCTGAATCTTTGGAGCTTATGGACCCCATTTGAATCAACTTGTCATGCTCTTTTGTGATGGACTCAATGAAGACATTCAAGGTAGGCATCTTCCAATTCGGGGTAGTTAGCTGACCGGAATTGAAAGTAGAGACAAATACCGAATAATCTTTCCCAAGCTTGCTTAGAATGGAGAGGATCAATTGTTTATCCTCTTTGATAACTCCACTATTCTTCAATTGCAAGTTCAAGTTCTTGAATTTTGTGAAGAATTCATTGATGGTCTCGAAATTCTCAGGATTAAGGCCAATCAATTCATTCTCTAATTGAAAAGCCCTAAGCTCATCCTGCTTGCCAAATAGTGTTTCAAGTTGCTCCCATATGGCTTTTGGAGTCTTCAATCCGCTGAGATGGAAGTGAAGATCTTTGGAGATGGAGAGACAAAGAAGACCATAAGCTTCATCAAGCTTGTTGTAGTGTTTGGTTCGATCTGACACATTGTTTGGCTCCAATTCGAGACCAAGAGTGACTCGGTAGTAACCTTTTGAACGTAATATGATCTCCATATCATCTTTCCAATCAAAATAATTGAATGGGGTGAGGATAGGCTTTGAAGAAGAGTATTCCATTGCTAGGAGCGAGTCAAATTGATGTAGATGAGCTTGCATGCAGAGTGTAGCGAATGCAAAAGAGGAGTTTGCATGCACAGTGTAGCGAATGCAAAAGAGGAGCTTGATAACCTGCAAATCACAATCAAACCAAGAACCGTAAGGTCGAACAATCCACCCTTTTAGAGTTGCATCACACCTGGGATTGGAGATCAAACAATGTTGAATGGGTCCAATGTATCAGATCCAGGAATTATGTGGAAACTCAAGCTTCTGGAGTGGTATTGGATGTATTTTTCAAGCTTTGCATGCACAGGAGCGAATGCCCTTGAGATATCTCATGCCAAAACTTTTTGCAATTTGAGCAATTCAGTCAAATATTCTTGTACAAACACCTGTGGAAAAGAGATCTTGTCCCTGCAATGGCTCTGATACCATGTAAAATTAGTCACAGCAGATCTAATGAACAAGTAAATCAATCACAACAGATGAATATAGAAAATATGGTGTAAAACTGTGCAAAACATGCAGCAGTGCTCAATATCCCAATAAGGGTGAATGAATTACAATAGAATACAATGTATGTCAATGAGCAATTCGAATTGACTAAGTAGGCCATTCGAATCACTGAATGGAGTAGCTTGACTCCAACTAGGATTCCTCATCATCAATCGGTGGTGGTCATCAATGCACAAGAACCAGTCATCCAGGTGTCAATCTGAGTCTAACTGAGTGTGTCATGTGTAACTGAAGTGTGTAGCACTGATTAAGGGAAGGAGGCTCAGTGGGGGGCGCATGGGAGACTAACTGAAGTCAGAACAAGTCATCTAGTCAAACTGGAGGTCCAACAGAAGTGAAACAGTCAGTCGGGAGTGAAACTAGCCTCAAATCAGGGAGAATCGGAGCTAACTGAATGTAACTGAAGTGGAACTGCAGTGGTAGGTGAACAAGTGCACCCTTCTCTGGCATTAGGTGAGAAGTGGGCACCTTTTAGCCTAGGAGGGCTAAAACTCTGTAGTAAGTGGCTCCCGGGTGCTAGAATGAGGTGGCTAAGGTGCTGGAGGCATCAAATTGGTGACTGGGATGCATGCAAGTGCATGCAGGTGCATGCAAACCCTAATTGCATGCAAGATCCTGAAAAAGATGATGTGGATATCTGAACACACTCCCCTTCTTGCACCCTTGGTTGCATTAGGGTTTTGAGTTTTTTATACAATACCATTTTTACACATCAAATTTTTACACAAAAACTTGTTTTCTCACCATTGAGAATTTTAGACGCTCTCGTCGTCTACAGGGTGAATTCCCAGAGTTCAGTCTACTTGGCTCGCCACGTCACAGACGCCGAGCCTTATCCCTTGACATGACACATCGTCAGTCGAACAGACAGTCATCCGATTCTGACACGCCTCACTTCACCTCCGATTCTGAGGCAGAATCCGAAAACCCCACAAAGTTATTTCCGACCAACCTTATGGCTGCAACACCATTTGACCCACTCTTTACCAGCACCATAGGTGAGACATCCACAGACCCTTCTGCTGCAGTTCCATCCATGGAAACCACCACACCCCTAGGTATGCCTAATATGGCAGACACTCCACATTTAGGAATGCCCAACACAGGGGCAACCCCTGTTATAGGAATTCCCAACACAGGGCCACCACCTATTATGGGTATGCCCAACATAGGGGTCACACCCCCTCTGGTTTCCACAAACCCTATCCCCGGAATCCCTACTGCTATTCCTAACCCAAGTGTAACCCATGTTGCACTTGGAAGCGCTGGCCCACACCAGACCACACCTATTGGAGGACATATACCTTCAATCCCTAGCATACCTTTAGGCGCTACTGGACCCCTACATCATACCACCATGACTAGGCATGTCCTAGTCCCAGTCAATACATCTGCTACCTTACCTTACATGGCGAGTCTGAACTTACCAGACTTAGCCAGGCTCACCAATGACCCCATCAGACACAATCCTGCGTGGCCTCTCATGCCCACCAAACTCCCCTCCAACATCCCTAAGTTTGAGGGCAAGGCAGGTGAGGACCCCCAGAACCATATCATGTCCTTTCATCTATGGTGTTTCTCCAACTCCATAGTAGATGACTCTGTCCGCCTCCGTCTGTTACAGCGCACCTTCACTGGCTTTGCAGCCAAGTGGTATATCGAGCAACCCCATGGGACCCATGCCACCTTTACCTCCCTTGCCTCGACCTTCCTACAGTTCTTTCAGTTACCTGTCCGCTATGATGCAGGCGTTGAGATACTACTGTCTTGCAGACAGAACACGGCCACCCACATCACTGACCACATTCATGAGTGGAATCGACGCCGAAGCCTCTGCAAAATCAAGTTAGATGACCGCATATTCTTAGATTGGTTTCTAAAATACCTCCTCCCTCTCATCGCGAAGGATGTGGCATCCGAAAGACCCCGGTCTGAAGAAGAAGCCATCCTCAAAGCCAAGCAGTTTGACCTCATTTACGCCCAGTCGGGTTATCTGTATACCATTATACCAGACGCCCCTCGAGCTGATTCATCCCAACACGATGCGCCGGGGGCATCCCACGCCGCAGACGGCATCATTGGTCGTATTACCCCGCATCCCCAACCCTTTTCCATTGCACATCCTAGCCATGGTCCCGACCTTTCGCGGGCTACATCTCAATCTGGAGCAACCAATTCATATGCTCCCATGGCACATCACCACCATATCCACGGACCTTCATGTCCACCTCAGTGCTTTGGTCATGCACCATATGCATACGCCCCCCCAGTCGCACCTCAACCTGTGTACTATCGATAGCTAGCTGCGACAGCTAACCCAACACCTCCAATAGCTCAGGGTTACCAACAACCCCAGCAGGTAATTGGACCACCTCCAGCCCCACCGGTTTATTACCCACCACAACCTGCTCCCGCACCTGCGGAGAACCAAAATCCTCCCACTGCTCAAGGGCAAGTGTACACACAACACAACCAGCCCCAACACCAAAACAACCAGCGCACACCTTCAAGGTGCGCAACAGAACCGTGGAAGAGGACATAACCGCAGTAATAACCAACAACATCAGCAAGGTCCTCCACCTCCCAATCCTCCACAAAATAACAATGCTGCTCCTCCCAACCGCAATCCGGATCGGAATCCCAAGCAGCCTAGAAATAATAACCTCAGAACAAACCACCCTTGTTCTATCTGCGGGGTCTATGGTAATTACACGCATTCTTGCCCACATTTGGAGCGAGCTCGACAACTCTGGACCGACGATGCTCATCGTCAAGGGCAAGCGGCTCCTCAGCCGCCACCCAACCCTCCACCACCTCAACATCAACCTTTGGTGCTGCAAAACCCCTTTCCAAACCAGGGTGTAGTGAACACTCAGCCGTTAGTGCCCCCTCAGGGCAATGTGCCACCACAACAGATCACTTATGCAGCCCCTGATCAACCCATGTTCGATTCAGGTACTCACCATTTGTTGATGATGTCAACTGTCGATGCCAACCTCCAAACCCGTCGGAACCAATATGGCTCCACTTCTGAAGTCCTTCCTGCCGACAAAAACACTAACGTTAATCCCACAAATCAAACGTTACATATACCTCCGGCTCCACTTAACGGCGCTCCCAAAGCACCTCGCTTCCCACTTCGTCGCATCAACAGTAATCCCAATGCTCGGGCTGCGTCGAATTACAACATCGTAGACGACTTAGCCCAGTCTCCTGCAACCATGTCTGCTTTAGAGGTCTTGAAAAACTGTCCTTCACAGCTCAAGACTTTACTCTCTGCCATTGGTGCCATTGACCCCAATGATTCACAGCTGATCGCATTCGATTCAGACCAGTCTAAACCACACCTGCCTTCCTCCTTAGCATTCCAAGTTTCCGTTTTTGTTTGGAATCTTGTTATCCATCGGTGCATTATCGATGAAGGGGCCTCTACATGCGTCATGTCCACATTCGTTTGGCAGAAGTTGGGATCCCCTACTCTCCAGCAGTCCACCACTACATTGCGAGCCTATGACGGTCGTTCGGCACAACCCCAAGGTCTATTAGCTAATGTCCCCATCCAGCTGGCGGGTAAAACCGTCCTTATTGACATTGAGGTCATCAATGCCCAACTAGACTATAACCTTTTACTTGGTCGCAGCTACATGTATGCCATGCGGGCTGTTGCCTCATCTGTATTTCGCACCATGCAGTTCCCCCATGAGGGACGCGTGGTCAAGGTTGACCAACTCACCTACTACGATCCCAAGGCCCCCGCCACACCTGAAAATGTTCTCCCCATGGTTGAACAACCTGTTTGTGGTGCAACTACCTCTTTCATTTCCTCGGTAGGACCCAGACTTTACTCCGAGGCACCGATGACCTCTACATTCCAGGCCATTCCACCACCGTCACCGGAGACCAACGTAGCTAACCTATGCACTCTTTCACAAACACCCGGTAATCAACCCTCCTTGTTACCCAAACCACCATTGGTCCCTAGTCACATTGGGGTTACACCCATCCACACAATCCCCTTTCTATTTCCTCCTTCAGGTGTAGTTAGCGCCCCGGTTATGGCTACCCTTAGTCTACCCGGGTTAACATTGGGATTACCCGTGTGGTATATTTCACCTCCCGTTCCACCGCCGACACCAAACGTCATCCTGCAACCGGTGCAACCCATTGTCACTTCTACCCAACCACCTCCCAGTATCAATACTCCTTCGTCATCGATGAATCCCCCTACACTCATCAAGACCACTGGGGGCAGAGGCCCACAACCATACACTGCAGTACCCCCACCCAAGGGAGTTAAACCTCCTCCCGTGTTCCGTGCTCCTCCC
Organism: Larix kaempferi; assembly: GCA_027924585.1. NCBI lineage: Eukaryota > Viridiplantae > Streptophyta > Pinopsida > Pinales > Pinaceae > Larix > Larix kaempferi. The sequence goes on along the minus strand of BSBM01000717.1, from coordinate 3,146,419 downwards.
AAATGCTCGTTGTGTGATGAGTTAGGCCATCCAACCCATCAGTGTCCACAGTTACCTACATTGTAGGAACACATGCAAATGCTGGACGACGACCCCAACATCCCGGTGGTCAAACTCGATCAAAACCCCATGCCTCGTGATAAATCACTGCGTACCAACCACCCATGTGCGATATGCGGTATTTACGGCCACTACTCACATAACTGTCCTGACATCCCAGATTACAAAGCAGCCCTCTACGAGATGAATAATTTGGACCTTGAGACGACACCCCCTACTATCGAGGAGATCTACCCTCCCGTATCATCCTCATCTAGAGAGATTAACACCATCTACATGATCTCTTCGACTACCACTACCTCATCACTTGATTTGACCACTCAGAGCTCCCGCAATGATGAAGAGATTCTAGAGGCTTCTATTGCCCTTGATTATCCCTGGGAAGACATGCACCATCGTCCATACTTCCTCCCGGAAGAGACTTCATCCACCACCGCTACCCAATCCGCAGTTGAGTCCAAAGATTTCCTTCCTACTAAAGTCGACTGGTTAAAGGATCCCATGGCCACTATTTCTCCCATCATCCACATTGACATCTCTGACCCACTTGGTGCCCTTCATACCATTACATTAGGAGCCCCCCACCGTGAGCATGAGATTGGAGAATACCGAAAACTATTCCAAGAATTCACTAATGTCTTTACTTGGTCAGATACCGAAATACCGGGCCTTGACCCCGCCATCTATACAATCTCCACTGGACACCCCTCGGTCCGGTCGACCCCTTCCACCGATCCCGTCTGCACGCATGTTCCACTCTGCTACGTCGGTTTCGTCGATGGAGCAATCCATTGGTCCCCCAATCTCGCCTCCGTAGCTTGGGTAATATTTTCCCCTTCACATGAGTTGATCCATATTGACAGAGTGTGTTTGGGTGCCGCGACCAACAACCAGGCTGAATATGATGCCGTGACTGGTCTCTTGGCCTCAGCTCTCCAAATGAGCATACGTCACCTTAACATTTTCTTGGACTCACAACTCCTCGTTTCCCAACTCAACAACGATTACCAGGTACGCGATCCCTGCCTTTTCAGAAAATTCATGCACACTAAACAAATGGTTAGACAGTTTGAATCCATTTCATTTACACACGTCCCAAGAAACCTCAATAGTGGAGCGGCCCATATGGCCAACAACATTCTAGACTGGCACACTAATCGCATTATACCAAATCAAAATGTGCATCCACGTGCATAACATGTGCCTCCACGGGCATATACAAAAAACAAAATGTGCATCCACGTGCATAACATGTGCCTCCACGGGCATATACAAAAAAACAAAATGTGCATCCATGTGCATAACATGTGCCTCCACGGGCATACAGAAAATTAAACATGCCTCCACGGGCGAACATAAAGACAACAAGTGCATCCATGCGCATACAAGACTATATACCAACATCATATATATATATATATATATATATACATCATCATATAGTCAAAACATGTCACAGGTGCCCTCAGCACCCAATATACAAAAAATACATGAGCCGTACAAAATAGTGCTTCCCCATATGCTCATCAGCATTTGGGGGCAAATGCATATCAGCTAGTCATCAGGGTCTCTGGGCTCCTCTAGCGCCTCCTCCGCGGGCCCCGCCGGATCATGGCGAGCCCGAACTCTCCGCTCTGCTGGCCCTGTTGGATCATCCCGTAACCGGATACTCCTCTCAGTCGGCCCTGCCGGGTCATCCCGAACACCATCCCTGTGCTCGGCAACAAAAATCGCTGTCCTCAACAGGAGTAACCGCCACTCAGGCGGCGCACCGAAGCAACGCTCCACGACCTCCCGGTCCAGGTCTCTCCAGCCATCCTCGGGGAGTCCAACTAGAATCATGTCGAATGTCTGTCTGACACCCTCTATAGCATCATCTCGAGGGCCAACCCCTCACCCACGAGTCGCAAATCCTCCACCACATGGAGGTGGTACCACTGCAGGTGGATGAGCGACCACCATCGCCCGTCCCCGACAAGCCACGTAGTCGGCCAGCGGCACTGGACCAACATCTGCACAATGCAAGTAAGCCATCATATGCATATCTAACTATAATCATAGACAGATAAATCAAACAACACATGATATAGTATAAATCAAAAAACACAAAACATACCGTCTAAACTCCAGGCCTGTCCCGGGGCACGAGGCATCTCTGGGTCGCCTCGATAGTCCATACTGGCATATGGGAAATCCTCAATCAGCAGGGGCATCTGCTCCCACTGCTCATAGACCTCCTCCGTAAAGAAACCGTGGACACCACCGCCGCCACGAGGCATCATCTGCCCCCACCGCATCATGTGAGGCTCACTCACCAGACCATCACGAATGGGCACCCGTGGTCGCAAGGTCGGCACCCGCTCGAAGAAAAAACAACATAGAAAAGAGGCATAACAAAACTCACCTCCCTCTCGACTGGCCTTGTCCAGATCTCTCCGGACACCAGCCAGAAACATCTGCCCCCAAGCATAATAAGTCCCCCGAAGAACAGAGTCCACCAACATCGTTTGTCCCCCAAACAAATGATGTGGCGCAGCAGCACCCAGTATCCGTAGAACACATGCCCCAACAGCCCGCATATCCCACTCACGTAGAGATCGCAGACTAATAGAACTGTTCTGCAAAACGGCATCATCAACACAAAAAGTCTGTAGCAAATCCTCCATATCTACACCTGGCGGGATCCTCGGCAGCAGATCTCCCACCTCACCTAACCGAGGCAACCCAGTCAGAAAATAAACATCCGTGAGGGTGATCTCTAATCTCTCACCCCCAATAATAAAAGCACCCTCCGCCGGCACCCACCAACTCACTAACTTGTTCAAGAGCCGTCTCACTGAACGAATAGGTGGGATCTGAGCGAACTTCAAAAGTACGCTCACCGCTAGAGTCTGCCGCACCCCCGGATCAGTCTGAATCCGTAGCATCAGATCATCATCGATCTCCCACTCTCGCCATGAGGCCAATGGTCTCCTCAGCATCCTGCCAGAAAACAGAAGGAATTTTTAGCCCCAGCAAATTTTTTTTGCAAAAATACCATCGCGGCTTTTCCATTAAAAACCGCGATGACCATTGCAGCCTTTCCATTAAAAGCCACGATGATCATCGCGGCCTCCAGTCAAGAACCCTCAATGAACATCGCGGATATTTGCCAGACAGACGCGATGAACATCGCGACTATCTCCCATGAACTCGCGATGAACATCGCGGGTTCGAACCTCACAGGCACGATGAACATCGCGACTGTCAGCCTAAAACCCGTGCGGTTCATCGCGGGAAGAGACCCGAAACCCGCGACATTCCACGTTGGGAGGTCAACGTGGAATTTCACGGCCTTTAGGGGCCCGCCGCCAAACAAAAAGACATAATTGAAAAGGCTAAGGCAAATAGGATTACCTGAAACTCGCAGAATCGAAAACTAACGGTCAAATCTCCCAGAAATCGAGAAAGAGCTCTGACTGCTCTGCCAAACTCGCACGTAACAATGACACGTCATATGGGCCCCACGCCTTATTTATAGAAATTCCACCATTTTTCAAACCGCCATTCCGGTCTCATACGACGTCTGTTTCTCAAACCGATGGTACCATTGGAATCAGCATAGCGAGAACTCCATGATAGATCTTTCCTTTTCCTGTTTTCACCAGGTCCATTTTTGACCATTTTTTGGATGCCCTCGTCGCCTCGGTTTGCGTGCCACATCGACCATTCTCCATTTTTGACGTGTTTTATATCGCCGGATTCAGTTTTCTGTGCTCGTGATGATGCTTGAGATCATTTCTCACTCTCACGTCCAGATTTTCTGGGCATTTTTTCCATGCCCCCTCGTCGCCTCGATTTACGTGCCACATCGATCGTTCTCCGTTTTCGACAATCTTTATATCGCCGGATTCAGTTTTCCGCACTCGTGATGATGCTGGAGATAATTTCTCGCTCTCACGCCTAGATTTTTCGGGCATTTTTTCCATGCCCCCTCGTTGCCTCGGTTCGCGTGCCACATCGGCTGTCGTCCATTTTTGGCATACCTTATATCGTCGGACTCAGTTTTCCACGCCCATGATGACGATTGAGATCATTTCTCGCTCTCACCTCTCGATTTTTTGGGCATTTTTTCCCATGCCCACCTGTCGCCTTGGTTTGCGTGCCACATCGGTCGGCGTCCATTTTCGGCAATCTTTATATCGCCGGATTCAATTTTCTACACTTTCGATGATGCTTGAGATCATTTCTCGCTCTCACGCCCATACTTTTTGGCAATTCTTTCAAAATGCCTCTTGTTGTCTCGGTTTGCGTGCCACAATGACCGCAGCCCCCTTTGTGACAATGTTTATGTCACCGGATCCAATATCCCGCACACATAATGATGCTTGAGACCTTTTCTCACTCCCATCAATCCCTCGATATTCGGTATGATTTTATCCCTTTTTCAGGCTGAGCAATCCCTTTTACGAAAAAGGCACTTAGGGAGTTTCTGTTAAGCTCTTTTCTGACTCCTAAAACAATGAAAAGATCGCCGAGCAACCTTGCTTCCTTTCATGCTCGATAAACGTATCTGAAAGGGCATCTACCTGGTATAAGTTTACCCCTTTTCCAGACCTTGTAGACTAATTACGAAAAAGGTATACTCTAGTCACACCGGCTAGAAGAGTTCTCCATCTGCATCATTTTATGCTTTTTCGGGCCTTGGAGACTAAACTTACGAAAAAGAACACCAATGGAGTCCACTTACCGCTTTCAGACTCTCTAAACATGAAAGCGACCACGAGCAATCACCATCCTTGGCTCGTAAAACCAACAGGACAGTAATCATAACCACTGCAGAGTCTTCTTATCATTTTCAGACTCCTTAAAAATGAAAGCACCAATGAGCACGAACAGTCCTGGGCTCACAAATCCACAGGACAGTACCATTTCAGAGCACACTTTTATCCCTTCTTGGAGCTCATTGAAACTACGAAGAAGGACCCAACGACGCTTCTCGGTGCCACGACAGATCACGTCTACTCGTATGGCAGCTTCCCCATTTTGGTCTCCTTTGTTCAGAGTATTCTGCAGTATGTCACCCTGAGAACCCCTCGACAGCACCCATCAGCTTGGTTCCCCCCCCAAAGTCAATACACACTCTTCAGTCCTTGAAAAGCAATGATCCCCACGCCCATAAGTCAGTTCCCTACGCTACCAGGTCAACCATGTCATCACGCTCTGAACAAAGGAAGTTTGAGTCTACCCATTATGACCCCAGTTACTTCCCACCCCCACAAGTATGGCAGTGCTACCATCAGTACTACCACACTTCAGTTCTACACCTCGCGCTCCTATCAAGGAAACATCATTGCCTTGTTAGTTGCTGGTCTCCCTCTGTCGACGACAACCAAATTTATTCCAGAGGATAGACCTAGAGGTCCCTGTGTCTTGGACTCATCACCATTTATGATGAGTGCCTACGGATCATTTCGAGAAGAATCCTCAATGCTTCTCCAAATGGTTGTTTCTCACATGCTCGACTTCAACACCTTGATCGCATCGTTGAGACTCGCATGGGGCATCGGTCCGTTCAGTTATTAGTCAAAGACCCCGGATACCATCTGACTCCTCCACATTTGAGATTCTACCTATGGATACAACCAGTTATACGTTTCCTATAGATATCCGGGTTGCGCATGGCGACAGTATTCATATGTACCCCAGTTTCATACTCCCTTGAGTATACAGTTACATTAATTCTCAGAGATGACTCACACTCTTTGAGTCCCTACAGATGTTGGACACCTTCAGTTCCAGCAGTTCATCAGTTATCCAGTGTATCAGTTATTGAGATCAGTCATGTCATAATCATGAGAACATCCCAAAATAATGTACCCTCTGGACCATTATGATGTACCAGTATATTTTTTATGTATTAGATCCCCCTTCTTGGGACTAATTGTTATGTATATGTCTTGATACGAGCATGGGTATGCCCGCCTCGTCCATTATCAGAGATTATCCCTCATTCATATTGAGGCCATGTAATATTTGTTTATTTTTTGCAGCTTCCAAGGGCCGCGGATCCAGAATGCAAACAGTCTCTTCTCCTCCCCAAACCCCAGAAAAAGACAAAAGAACTATGATGTCTATCGGCCATACGATGAGCTCCTGCCCTCACACATCAGGGGGCAATCTGTTAACACCTAAAAAGTGCTCACTAGCTCATTTCCTTATTCACATGACCCATTTGTCCACTTTTCCACCATCTGAGCCTCTGAAGCCAACAAAAGGTCACCAAAAGACCTTAGTACACCCCTTTTCCCACTCAAAAAGATTATTTTTCCTAAAAAAACATAAAAAACCCTCAAAAAGGGTCCAAATTCCCAAAAATATTAAAAAGGGAATAAAATTATTAATTTTATTCAAAAAAGGAAAAAAGGAGGGAAAAGTACCTAAACCATGTTGGTCAATACCATTGGTTTCCACAAAACCACAAATGGTATTCCCCACCACCAAAACCTATAAAAAGGTGGTAGGGGCTCCTCATTTCACATCCATCCATCTTCCTATCCTCATGCTGCCAAAATCTCCCTTGAGTATTTGGCCATTGTAGCAACCTTGGAGAAAGGACCCTTTGGAGTTTGGAGCTGCTCATCCTTGGAGCTTCTCAACTATCTTCATCACTTGGAGGTATAATCGCAAGCACTTGCTTGCCCCCATTTTCAATACAAATTTATTTTCTATATTTCTTGTTCTTGTTCTTGTTTTAATTCAAAAATGCACATGCTAGTTTAGTTTAGTTTAGATTTAGTTTACATTGTTTTTGCTTAATATTGAAACTGCTGCTACTAGTTAGCAGGTGCCCATAGCACTAAGCTTGGTTGCAAAACCAAGCCAATAGGATGCCTTAATTCCCTCCTTCCAGCGAGTCGACTTCAACTCATTTATTCCGGGACTTGAGGCTTAGAGTTCGGTTGAGTACCTTGAGGCTTACAGTCATTAGTGGCAGGTTCTCTCGCCATCGACAGTTTTGGGAATACATCAATGTCCCCTTATCCATGGATTCATCTTAGTGTTCGAATTCAACCCATTGATTCACACTCTGATGATTGTGCTCTGTGCCTTGATGCCCATTTTCTTTATTGGTGGGTCATCTCGCGTCTGTTAACGGTATACATCATTGACCGATAATCAGACGATGTCTCATTAGGTTCGACCCCAACTCCTTTATTCACTTGATGGGACTTGCACCGTCGAAGACTTGTGTAGAAGACCCCAGGCGATTGTGGCATTCAATATGCTACATATGACTTTGAATTTACATCTGAGATATCACCTCTCATATTTCAGTAGTTTGTACCTCCAGTTTTGCACCAGTTGTCTTCTTTTCAGCAGAAGACCATATCTTACTGTAGAGGAATCATGGCTATGATCACTTATGACATGTATTTACTTATGTACTGCCTATTCATGGCCATTGTATCAGATTGTTGTACTATACCGACATGTATTTAGAGATATTATTGTATTATGATGAGTGAACCATTCTTTCCACTTATGTCTCCATCACTCCAGTTCTGAGTTTTATAATGTATTTCGGCCATCATAGCACATTTTAGTCTCTGACCTCACACATTAGGGGGCACTTGTTACACATAAATCTTCCACCCTGTGAGGATCAGCATTCTTTGGCCTGTAGGATCCATTTCAATGACTCAGATCCATTTTTATCCTTCAGTGATACCAGTTTGCCCTATTTTTGTTCCTACCCACATGTTGCATCACTAAAGCATGCGTACCCGCGAGTTGCATCACTATAGCCCGCGGGTATCAAGTAAAATGGTAAAAACCACTATTAATTACTTTTTACTCCCAAAAAGTGGTCATTGGGTGACCTTTGGCTCTCCATCTGCCCAAGTAACGTCTCGATGTGTCCTTTCACCTACCTTTGAGAGGACTATATATTGAGCACATATGGCTTATGGACGGGAGGAAGAAGGGAATAGTAAAGGCACTCTAGTGGATTTTTGCCCTATCTTGAGTCTACACTCATTGATCCTTGTAGTTGTGAACCATTTATGTTCACCTTCCAAACTCCTTTCTAGTTTGAGTTTGCCATTCATGGAGGATTGAAGTGGTGGAGGAACAAGTGGATTGATCTAGATCTTGGTTCAGATTGGTTGCGGCAAGAGGTCGTATCACTTTGTACTCCTTCTTGTTCATTAATAGAAATACTCATATTCTCGTCCATTCATGGTGTGAATGTCATTTATTATACATTGGGTTACATTTGCTTATGATATTATGGATCATTGTTATTGATAATGTTAATGTCATTTATATAGCACATGTACTTGTTAGATATTGGTTGTCAAGACTAATTTGCAGATTACAAGTGCTTGGATGTGCACGGATTGAAAGCTCCAACAGGGATCTACATCAAACGTTGGATAGAGGTTGGTTACATTTCTCCATTATTTTAACATTGTCATTTATAATAGCATTGCTTTGAGAATTGAGTAGATTTCTGGTAGTCATTTGTCTGTTGTGGTATTCCCAAGCCATAGCGAGTTTTCTCCAATACAACAAAACCTCTACTAGGAGGTGTTTCCCTTGTAATGTGTGGAGTCCATTTACATTTATAGTATCTCACATGAACATCTCTTGAGTCTCTACAACAATTTTGATAAGTGGTTGTGAGTGGTCTAATCAGGTAGCCTTTGATGGTGTCTTCTAAAGGAATAACATGATACCATTATTAGTGTATATTTGCTTTTATGACCATGAGAGTGGGCTAAGCATGCATCTCTCTATAACGTTGGTGCTGAGTGGACAACCAGAAGTCTGGACCATCTACCATTTGATTTAAAATGCTAGCATAACATGCAATTACCTACTATATTAATGAGACTTGGGAGAACAACAAGGAAAATATGATACTGGCAGGAATGGAAAGGAATAGTTGTCCCATTATGGGTACAACTATCAATGATTTGGACTATTTATTTAAGCATTTAAACATAAAATGGAAATTTATTATTTTCATTCTCATATTTTTCAACGTGTCAATTTTTTTTATGAATTGTCAATACATTTTTAAACCAAAAAAGCATTCTATGGAACATCAAATTCCATCCATGCCTGGGACATAACAATTTGAGTAGAGAAAGAGTTCAACTCTCTTAGGCTCTCCGCATGGAGAGTAGTGGGTTCCCTTGTGGGAACGTTTAGATTATGTATTAGAGGCCAAAGCTCCCTTTCACACATATGAACTCTCAAATTAGAGCCCAAGGATGTGTATAGTGTTATATATTAGTTACTAAAGTTTGTTAATATGTTGGGAACTAAACCAAATCTGAATTGCTCATTTATATAGAATGATCAATTATTTGTAAAACCACGATGCAATGAATTACAACTATACATTGATTAGATATAATGAACAATGATTTGTTGAGTCATAGTGCAACACTTACATATATGTATAAGGTTGGGATACAAAGTTATCAAGGAGCCTTGATTGGATGATGGTTACACCAAAGTCCATTGAGCAACCATAAGGAAAAGAGGTAAGAGCATACTTTTCATATGTATGTGCAAAACTTATTTGTAACTCTAGCTTCTTGCATCATAGATTCTAACAATGTAGCATTTACTACATGATTAGAGGACTAGATAACACATTTAATAGCCTACTAGCTTCCTTCACCTAACAAGGTGGCAATTTAATTTTTTGTTAGTGATAAGGGAAACATAAGGTTTTTTAATAACCTCATTGTAATAATGCTTATGGAAGCATGTGAATAGGTTCAGGGGAGTCTCTTGGCCTTCCTAGTGAAAACAGATCACTAGAAGAGGTAATTCAGTGGTCTAGATTGGTTGTAAATGAAGGGGGGGCTCAAAATGATTGGATTAGCTCAAACGAGGAGGTCAAATTTCTATAGCTAGAAAGGAAATCTTGGGACGTTAAAGTCATAGAAGCATATAGAGGAAGATCAAGAATGTGAAGTTGGAGCATGAAGAGCATATGACCTTATCCAAGAGAAACAAGGTTCACCACAAAGCCAAAGTTACAATCTCCAAAACATAGCAAAGGAGAAAGACTACACAAATTCTTTATTAGAGAGTGTGAAGTTCCAATTTGTAATAATTCTTTAGCATAAACGAGATAAACACAATTCATTTCGCATTTGGTTTCCAAAATAAATTTCTAAAATAAATGTGTTTAATGATTTGTTATTTTAACACTATCTTCTACATTTACTTGCATTCTACTATATTCTATAAAAATCAAAATTAATAAATAAATAATGAATTTCTATAAAAGTAATTAAATGAATCTATATTACATATCTAATTTAACCATACACTAAGTAGCTAAAATACTACACTTATGTTATAAAATTCCAAGGATTGGAATAACGTGATTGTACTCCCATGTGATTGTTGTTGTGACCCATTTGAAGTACTAGCATAGGTAATATACTATTGTTATGTCCTCGACATATAGTTTTCGAGTAGGCAAATTAGTTTGAGGTTGAAGTTCGATTCTTTTTATTTTTATAAGGTGTTTGCATAGTTTGATTTTCATATGGGATTTTTTTTTCAAATGTTATTTATCTCACTGATCATTGGTCCCGTGCAACTAACGTTTTCCTGGGGTGTTGCGTCCCAGGCCCCAGCGGTGAGTCTCATCAATAACCTTCAATGCGAGCATACTAGGCTAGGTGACAGAGCTATGGCTCTTGCATACTGGGTTGGGAGACAGAGCTACGGCTCTTGCATACTGGGTTGGGTGACAGAGCTATGGATCTTTCATGTCGTATTTGGAGGGATTGCACGCAATTTCATGTTGTTTACTTTTTATTAGTATTACTTGATAAAGTCTCCAACCAAGTCTCCATTCAGCTCATATGTAGAGTTGTTCAGAGTTATGGGGATTTAACATTCCAACCAATTCTCCATTCAACTTATACGTAGAGTTCTTCAGAATGATGGGGAATTAACATTCATTAGAATCTCTCCAAATATCTTTCTTATAACAAACTTATATGCTACTTGTTTAATGGAAACTATCACTATTTTCCTTGGCCCAGTTCGCACCAAAACTTTACCCCACAAATTTACCTGGCCCAACACAATTACCTCCAAAAGTAACACCCCTTTAGGAAAATAAACCAACACATTAATTAGAAACCTATGACACTTATTTGACCAACCATTTGTTAAAATTATGGACCTTATTTCTTTCCAAAACTCTTTGATCTTTAGTCAAATTTTTTCTCACCCTTTCTTTGGACCTATCTACAATAGTGGTCTTTATTGTCTTAGAACTGGTAGGTACATATAATTTTCCAAATTTGCAATCTTTGTATATGCATCGATGAAGTAAGTGCTTCTGACCAAATTAAATGAGATAACATATTCAAAAAACATGTCAGCAACAATATCATCAACTTTGTGCTTTTGTACAAGCTTCTAGAGAGAGTTTAATGCTTATCTCCCACTTGATTTGATGTCCTGAGATGAACTTCTAGTTCTAGTTATGTTTGAAGAAAATGAAGGAAAGAAGTTTTCATTCATTACATTTTATGTTTGAAGGTATTGTATTTTGTTTTCTTTCAGTACCTTGGCTTTTTTTTGTTTTAACATTTTCAAGTATCTCCTTGAGTCATGCAAACACCATGGAAGCCTTCGATGTCACTATTAATAGAAATTAGGTGGCTTCTTAGTTGGCCTATCCAATTTATCTAGATTTTTCCATCCTTTCGATTTCGTTCTAACATTTTTATATCTCGCCAATTTATATTCACATAAATTAATAATCTATCAATTTTAATTTCACAAAAAATATAAAATATAAATTTTTAAAAATAAGATATTAACATAAATTAATAATCCGTCAATTTTAATTTTAAAAAAAATATAAATTATAATTTTTTAAAAATAAGATATTCATAATTTTTTTTGCAAATGTCCAAAATAAAGGAATCAAGAAATAAAAAATATCCTTTTAATTTAAATACAAATAAAATGTAAAAAATAATACACTATAAAAAAAAATTACCAATATAATAAGTTATGTTTTTTTTTAAACATTTTAAGATGCTCTATATAAAAAATAAATACACAAATAAAATTAACTAGAATATATATATATATATATTTTCATTCATGTTTACTTACTTTTTAAAATAGCATTTCCAAATATATATATATATATATATGTGGAAATGCTATTTTAAAAAGTAAGTAAACATGAATGAAACTATATCAAAATCAATGCCAACATAGTTTGTTTACTTGATTGTTTATATATATATATATAACCTTAATTCATTTCATTGTATATAAAATTAATTGAATCATTTTTATTTTTAAATTTTTATGTATAGAAAAATTTAAAAATAAAAATTATATATATATGAAATTATTTAACCAATAAAACTCTTTAACCAAATTATTTATATATATGTCGTTGATATATATATGGTTTGGTTAAATAATTTTATTGGTTAGATAGTTTCATATATATGTCGTTTTATATATATTAATGGTTTAGTTAGATAGTTTCGTTTGTGAAGCTTGTCTTTTCATTGCTGCATTTCCTCTTAATAAGCATATTGTCCACCAAACCATCCATTTGCCAAGGCAAAACTTGGGCCACTTGGTGGGGAGTACTTGTGAAGATATATAATTTGGGCATATTTCCTTTTAATTTAATTTAGTAAAATTTAAAAATAATTGATATATAATTTGTTTCTCTTCACATATATGTGGGTGTGTCGGTTTGTGTGAGATACCATCCAGTTGCTTGCTATGATTTTCTAGTTGATATATAATATAATTTGTTATATCAGAGATTCGGTGGTCACATGTTTTCTTGTTCTCAGAATCCAAGAATCAAATCTGAAGTTTTACTTCGTGTACCTACTTTGCATGTTCTCTTCTTCTCAGAATTAAGAATGGTTTTTCTTCCTATACTGATTGCATTAGATTAATAATTATTTTTGTTTTTCAGTTAATTTGATATTGAATTGACTTTGTGTAATGACAAGGAAAGATGACGAGTAATCAGACGGGGACAGATGCATTCAGGAATCAGATATGAAACTTATTTAGTGCTAGTTGTTCCATTATCTTGGGTTAAAAAATATTTTCACAAAGACGCGTTAAGTATTTTATAATCAATTTTATTTTATTAATAAAAAGTATTTTCACAAAGACACGTTACAGTATTTTATAATCAAATTTATTTTATTAATTGTTTTATTAATAAATAATTTGTTTTTTTTTTCATAACCAAAAAAACAATATTAATAAGTTGTGTCAACATAACTTAATACATAGTTTTGAGAAGCAAGATCTTCTCAGGACCAACATCCATAGTTCAATAAAATTGTGAATAGCCATTTCAGAACAAGATCACCAATATAAACTGCATACAGTAGTATATAAAACAAGTCCCTGGTTGAATATTTCTACCATCATAAAGCAGTCAAAATGTAATAATCCACCGCTATCATTAGCATATTTCCACTGTGTATTCACTGAGCAAAACTGCAGCACTGTATTCCTTTATCAATATAGAACCCACCATCATTCCCAAAGCCAGCTTAGAGAGATCATCAGCATCTTTGTTGTAGCATCCATAGATATGGGAAAAAGAGAGTTCCTTAAAATGCAGGATCAGTACTCGAGTCCATTGCACACATTGGCCAAGAAGAATGGGCCTCAAATAATACTTACCAACTTCCCAATCAATGATACATTGTGAGTCCACAAAGATATGAACAAGGGCAATATTTTCCTTCTTGGAAAAGTACAGTAACCCCCAGAGAGCTAATGATGCAGGAGCATTAGGACCTAGGCAAATCAGTCAAAGTTGATCGACCAAAGGGAGCCGACCAGCGGGAGTGCCAATGACCACTGGTGCGGAGAGCAGGTTGACTTGTCGAAGTCAACAAGTCGAGCAGAAGCAGTCGGCGTGCGGTCGACTGAAGAAGCAGCAGATGTCGCGAGAGGTCGAGGATCGACAGGAGATAGTCAAAAGATGACGAGCGATGTAAGAGGTCGGGTAGTCGACAAGTGGTCGAACTACAACACGACAGGGTTGGCGAAGCCGAGTGTAAGGGGGAAAGGAATGAACCGACAGGACAGTCGAGATGTGACTGACTGCTGTAGCAGGGTCGGAAGGACAGAAAAGTCAAGGGACTGTAACAGTAGCCATTCGGGGTTGCTGAGGAAGTTATTACAGTTATTGCGAGTTGGTGAAGGACATGACGGGAGACGTCATGGACAGAGGCTGTGCAGCATGGCTAGAAGCTGACAATGCAAGTTCGTAGGATTTGGCAGGATCTGCAAACGGAAGGGAACGCGTATCTCGGGATTGCAATAGTCTTGGGAACAACACCTGCAGAGTAGAAGAGGAGGAAAAGACCTTCATTCTACAAGGAGGGACGACGACAAAATTGAGAGCCGAGAGAAGAGCGCAGAGCTGAGAGAGTTGTGAAGAGTCACACTGGCCAAGTGCAGAGTGTTGAGATCGAACCATAGCTTAGAGTTCTGTGGCGAACCAGGAGAGGGTGAAGGTCGACACACAGGGAGAACACACCACAGTTACTTCTAAGTTGTAACGGCTGAGGCCGATTCTAGTTAGTTATTTGCTTACAGTTATTTTATATTGTAACCGATTTCAGAGAAGTAATATAAGAGCCAATCCAGGCATCTTGTTCTACACCTTGTTTGTGAGCGCATTGTGGTTTGTGTCGTGTGTATTGTTAAGCAAGAAAGTATCCCGTAGGGTGACTTGCGTCAGTTTGGTATCAGAGGCCGGAAGCGAGTCCGGTTGGAGGAGAAGACTATACCAACCTGACTTGCGTCAGTTGGTAGCAGAGCCCAGGAGAAAGTCCAGTTGAAAGTGTGAGAATTTTCAGCGGAGATTGAAAATGGCTCATAGAGGTGTTAATGTCTGAGGACGAAGAGCATGTGGCGTAGCAGCCATCACAATAGATCGTGAGATGTTCGACGAATGCGTCCGAACGATGCGGACTTTGACAAATGAAGTCCAGCAATCAAAGAAAACCAGAGGCGTGGTTGCATTCCTGAAGCGCTAGACCACAACGACGAGGAAGTCGAGGAAGTGGAAGCTCGGGAAGTTGCAGTAGAAGAACCAGAGGAAAAACTCATCAAGCTTCTGATAGAAATGAGAGGTCGGGCGAAGATAGATGTGCGTACGTACTCGGGAAGTCTGGACCCAGAAGACTTGATCGACTGGTTTAGAGAGATCAAGAAATATTTCGATGTAGAGCAGATCGAGGATCCTAAACGGGTTAAGACTGCATGTGTAAGGTTGAAGGGTCATGCCTCGTTGTGGTGGGACAATGTAAAGGCTGATAGACTCAAGAAATGCAAGGAGAAAATCAAATCTTGGGACAGGATGGTTGCCAAGTTGAAGGGGAAGTTCTTGCCAAAAGACTATGTAATTTCCTTGTTCCGAAAGCTACAAAACTTTCGACAAAAAGAGATGACCATGAAAGAATACACGGAGGAGTTCTACCGATTGTTGATTCAGTTAGGACAAACTAATGAAGGAGAAGAAGTTGTCGCTAGGTATGTAAACGGCTTGAAATACGCTATTCAGGATGAAATCGGCATGTCGAGATTCAGAGTATTCGGTGAAGCCTATCAGTTAGCTCTGAAGGCGGAAGAGAAAATGTCGAGAAAGTCCGCAGCGACTAGAGGCAGGATGACTAGTCGGGGTGGAAAGACTGTATCCGTGAAAGGTCAAGGTAGCGGCTATAAGAAAGAAGGTGTCGAAGATAGTCGACGCACAAAAGGGACATCGACGAAAGAAAGAGCGCAAGAGAACCGACACGATGGTCGTGAGAACCGTGGTCGAGGCACGTATGGTCGAAGTGGTCCATCTGATAAGAAGGGATCTAACAGACCAGCCATAATTTGTTACAAATGCCGAGGAACGGGCCATAAAGCATATGAATGCCCAGAAAACCTGCATGTTGCAGAAGAGTCGAAACCCAGATGTTGAAAGGATGAGCAAGACGACGAGAGGAAAGAGTCGGCATCAGATAGCAGTGGAGGTGAGAAAAAGAAGAACCGGAATCTGACGGTTCAGAGAGCCTTGATCCAGGAAGATCAATGCAACCCGATGGAACCAGCACAACAGAATGTGATCTTTTGAACGAAGGTGCGGATCAGAGAATGGCATTGCAAGACCATAGTCGATTGTGGAAGTATAGAGAATCTTGTGTCGACAGAAGTCATCGACAAGATCGGGTTGAAGTGTCGAGAAAACCCACACCCCTGCAAGATCTCATGGCTGCAGAAAGGACACCATGTTAAGGTGACCAAACAGTGCATGATCAACTTTAGAGTTGAAGGATTGGAGGACAGTGTACTGTGCGATGTAGTTCCCATGGATGCATGCCATCTGTTGTTAGGGAGACCATGGCAATATGATCGTAAAATGATCTATGACGGTCGGGCTAATACAGTCACAGTGTGGAAGAATGGCGTGAAAAGGACTCTTAAGCCGAGGCGAGGAGAGCCAACCGATGGTAAGGACGAGGAGAGCAATCTTTGGGAAAAGCGAGTGTTGATGAGCACCGCCAAGGAATTCCTCACAGAGGAGGAAAAGCAGTTGGGATGTTTTGCAATCATTCCAAAAGGACCATATGTCGATGGAACGACCAACATGGAGATCATTCCGGTTGACGTCAAGGAGTTGCTCGAGGAGTTTAGGGACATAATGGCTGATGAGAAACCGACGAGATTTCCACCGCCAAGGAGCATATCTTATCAGATTGATTTGATTCCAGGGTCGAGTCTGCCAAACAAAGCACCATATAGGATGAGTCTAGCAGAGGGACAGGAGCTCAACCGATAGGTCCAAGAGTTGTTGGATAGGGGATTGATCCGAGAAAATTTGAGCCCATGTGCAGTACCAACAGTATTGACACCAAAGAAAGGCGGGGAATGGAGGATGTGTATCGACTCTAGAGCCATCAATAGGATCACGATTAAGTATCGATTTCCATTTCCAAGGATGGATGACTTGATGGATTGCCTGAGTGGAGCGACATACTTCACAAAAATAGACCTGAAGAGTGGATATCACCAAATTAGGGTCAGAGAAGGAGATGAATGGAAGACAACATTCAAAAAAAGAGAAGGTTTATATGAGTGGTTAGTCATGCTGTTCGGATTGACTAATGCACCCATTACATTCATGAGGTTGATGAATGAGGTGCTGAAACCATTCTTGGGAAAGTTTGTTGTAGTCTATTTAGATGACATTCTGATTTTCATTCGAACCAAGTCAGAACATTTGGAGCACGTTCGACAAGTATTACAGAAATTGCAGGAAGAGAAGCTGATGATTAACCTGCAAAAGTGTTTCTTCATGAAGAAGGAATTGGTGTACTTGGGATTTGTAATTTCAGGTAAAGGGTTGGAAATGGACCCCGAGAAGGTGAAGGAAATAGTAGATTGGCCGGAACCGACAAGTATGACTGCAGTGAGGAGTTTCCATGGACTTGCCAGTTTCTACCGGAAGTTCATTTTGGGATTTAGTCGGATTTGTGCACCATTGACAGAATGCATGAAAAAGGGCGAGTTCAAGTGGACGGATAAGGCCTAGGAAGCTTTCGACGTATTGAAGGAAAATGTCACTGAGAGCCCAGTGTTGGCGCTCCCAGACTTTGACAAAGTTTTCCAGGTCAATTGTGATGCGAGTGGAACAACAATTGGACCAGTGTTAAGCCAGGAAGGCCGACCAATTGCATTCTTCAGTGAAAAACTGAATGAAGCGAAGTGGAAGTATTCGGTCTATGACCAAGAATTTTATGCGATCATCCAAGCATTGAAGAAATGGAGGCATTATTTGTTGTCGCAGGAATTTGTGTTATACACGGATCACCAAGCACTGAGGTATCTGAATACTCAGTCGAAGTTGGATCATAGACACATGAAGTGGGTGGAGCTTCTCCGGAGATATACCTTCATGTTGCGACATAGGTCGGGCAAGTCGAACAAAGTTTCCAATGCATTGAGCATGAGAGTTGCGCTGTTGAGCATGACGACTGTTTAGGCAACAGGGATAGAGTCGATAAAGGCGGAGTATGAGACCGACGAAGATTTTGCGAAGGCGTGGAAGGCTTGTCGTGAGCCTTGGAGAATCGACAGAACTCCATATTTGAGTGATTTCATTCAAGAAGGTTACCTGTTCAGGGGAAGTCAGTTGTGTATTCCCAGAGGATCAATGAGAGAGAACCTAATCCGAGAATTTCATAATGGCGGGTTAGCAGGACACTTTGGGATCGACAAGACCAAAGCACTGGTTGACAAGAAGTATTTCTAGCCAAGGATGTCGACAGATGTCGGAAGATGGGTTTGACAATGTCAAGTTTTCCAATTGGCAAAGGGAAGGAGTCAGAACAAAGGGTTGTATACACCATTGCCAGTACCAGAGAACCCGTGGGAGCATCGTAGCATGGATTTTGTGTTAGGATTACCAAGGACTCAGTAGGGGAGCGACTCAATATTTGTTATAGTCGACAGATTTTCGAAGATGGCACATTTCATACCATGTAAGAAGACAAGTGATGCCACAGGAATTGTTGTCTTATTCTTTAAGGAAATAGTCATCCTGCATGGGTTGCCAAAGAGTATCACGTCGGATCGGGATACAAAATTCATGGGGAATTTCTGGAGAACCCTATGGAAGAAACTCGACACGAAGTTAGATTTTAGCTCGGCACATCATCCACAGACGGACGAAAAAATTGAGGTTGTAAACAAAAGTTTGAGAAACCTTCTGAGATGTTTAGCGGCCGACAGACCCAAACAGTGGGAAAATGTGTTGGCACAGGCAGAGTTTGCATATAACAATTCTATGAATCGATCGATAGGATTGAGCCCATTCCAGATTGTTCAAGGGAGGAGTCCACATGTAGTGGCAAATTTGGTTGAATTGCTGACAGAAACTAGGAAGAGCACGGATGCAGAATCATTCGCAGAGCATATGCATAAAGTTCATGAAAATGTGCGAAAGCGCATCGAGAAGAGTAACACGGCCTACAAGTTGAGATCCGATCGAAGAAAGAGGCTACTATCATTCCAAGAAGGAGACTTAGTCTATGCCTACTTACGGAAGGAGCGGTTTCCAAAAAGAACCTATAACAAGCTGAAGCTGAAGAAGATAGGACCATGCAGGATTATAAAGAAGATTTCAGATAATGCCTATGTGTTGGAATTGCCGGAAGACTTGAACATTTCAGCAACGTTCAACGTCTCAGACCTATACAAATTTGAAGAAGGGTCAAGCAGCAGTAAAGGGGAAGGAACTAGTATCGACTGGATAGGACAGATTCAAGACCGACATAAAGAAGGGATCGCAGAAGTAATCGATGAACGCGAAGTGGGGCGTACCCGTAGATCGCGCATGAAAGAATACTTGGTGCGATGGACAAATGATGAGTTGCAGGAAGCGACATGGATTTCCGAAGAAGAGTTCAGGAGATTGATGGAGCAGTCAAATTCTTTTTCACCTGGGGAGTCTAATGCAGGAGCATCAGGACCTAGGCAAATCAGTCGAAGTTGATCGACCGAAGGGAGCCGACCAGCGGGAGTTCCAATGACCACTAGTGCGGAGAGCAGGTTGACTTGTCGAAGTCAACAAGTCGAGCAAAAGTAGTCAGGGTGCGGTCGACTGAAGAAGCAGCAGATGTCGCGAGAGGTCGAGGATTGACAGGAGATAGTCGACAGATGACGAGCGATGTAAGAGGTTGGGTAGTCGACAAGTGGTCAAACTACGACACGATAGGGTTGGTGAAGCCAATTGTAATGGGGAAAGGAATGAACCAACAGGACAATCGAGATGTGACTGAATGCTGTAGCAGGGTCGAAAGGACAGAAAATTCAAGGGACTGTACCAGTAGCCATTCGGCGTTGATGAGGAAGTTATTGCAGTTATTGCGAGTTGGTGAAGAACATGACAGGAGACGTCATGGACAGAGGCTGTGCAGCACAACTAGAAGTTGACAGTGCAGGTTCATAGGATTTGGCAGGATCTGCGAACGGAAGGGAACGCATATCTCGGGATTGCAATAGTCTTGGGAACAGTACCCGCAGAGTAGAAGAGGAGGAAAAGACCTTCATTCTGTAAGGAGGGACGATGAAAAAATTGAGAGTCGAGAGTAGAGCGCGGAGTCGAGAGAGTTGTGAAGAGTCACACCGGCCAAGTGCAGAGTGTTGAGGTCGAACCATAGCTCAGAGTTCCGTGGCGAACCAGGAGAGGGTGAAGGTCGACACATAGGGAGAACACACCACAGTTACTTCTAAGTTGTAATGGCTGAGGCCGATTCTAGTTACTTATTTGCTTACAGTTATTTTATATTGTACCAATTTCAGAGAAGTAATATAAGCCAATCCAGGCATCTTGTTCTACACCTTGTTTGTGAGAGCATTGTGGTTTGTGTCGTGTGTATTGTTAAGCAAGAAAGTATCCTGTAGGGTGACTTGCATCAGCTAATAGCTCAGCTCTGGTGTTTGTGTCACGCCTAGCTTTAAGCTGCATATGATAGAAATTATTAGAGGAAAATTTGATACACTGTGGAATTTGATTTAATGGTGATTTGGATTGCAAACTCTTACTTACATTTTGGACTTGAAAAAGGGTTGCATTTCAAGGGATTTGATAACCCCTTATCGATCTTGGTAAATTAGAATTAAGATGGATTTGTATTACTTTAATATGTAAGTCCCTCTAATGTGCTCAAATCATTTGTATGTAAATCCCTACTTTAATTATAGCTCAACTCTTAGATTGCATACCAAGAAGTATTTAAGTTTCATTAATTTTTTTAGTTTTAATCAATTGGAATATATATCTATTTGGTTTTGAACTATAGGTTAGGGTCAACATTGTAAATTTTTATTTACTTAATATTTTATTAATTTATTAAAGTGCCAACAATGAGCTCCAAGTTGAGTTAGAGGCACTTTTTATATAGCCCAATATGAGGGGGAAGTGTAATTTCATGCTCAACATGGTGCTGGCATGTGGCACTTAAAAAAAAAAATAAAAAAATTTACAATGTCAACCCTAAACTAAACTTCATATATATATATATATATATATATTCTTAACTAAACTAAAAGAATAAATTGAAATATATGCATGAGATTTCATTTGAATGCACAAAATTGTGGCATATTAGAGATAACTTTTGTTTGTGAGTGTGTGCTACATGATAAATATCAAGTTATAACAAAGTTTACTAGAATAACACATTCACAATTTGAGGAGGATCATAAATCAAATGAGTTATGGGATATGTGACATTAATGATTAGAAGTGGCCAATGTGTAAAAAAAGGGGATAAAATCAAGCAATACCATTTCTAAAGGGCACCCAATGAATGCATAATCTTGTAAATCCAATGTCCATATAACATTTGTGGTTTCCAACTCTGATGCAGGAGAATTGGGACCTAGGAAGATTAGTCGAAGTTGATCGACATGAGAAGATCAACCAGAGGGGGTGCCAACGACCACTGGTGCGGATGAGCAGGTTAGCTGTCGAAGTTAACAAGTCGAGCAGAAGTTGTCGATTGGCAAGATATTTTCTGTTGTTTCCTAAATCTTTTTATCAGATTTGCATTATCTTTAATTTGATCAAGGATGGGAGTATATCAATCTTTTGTTAATTCTACTTATTGATTGTCTTTTGTAAAGCATCTTCTAATATTTCAGGTTGATAATAAGTAGGCTGACGTGCTTCCTTTGACTGAAGTTTTGTTGCAGAGATAACTGGTTCTTCCCATCCAGTGGACATTTGTTGTAGGTACAACAAATCCCATGCTTCATTCTGAGCATGGGATTCCCATTTTTGTAAATATCAAGGTATTTAGGTAAGTTTGTAAATTTTGCTTTGCTATGGCATATTTCCCTTTGCTTAGTTTGTTAAGTTATCATTGTTTTTCTTCCTTAAATATTTCTAAGTTTCTGGTTTTGCAGAAAACCTTACAAATTTTACCAAAAATCATTTTCTTACTACAAATCCTGAAATCCCACAATTGCGGATTCTGGGAATCGTTTGTTCTTTTTTTTCAAGATTTCGTCAACCCAAAACCCGCAACCCGAAATTGCGGGTTTCGGGAAGACTGTGTAAATATTTTGTGATTTCCGGTTCCAAAACCCGAAACCCGAAATTTCGGATTTTAGATTGTGGGAATTCCTTGCGCCAATAAACCACGTTGTGTGTTTCTGAAACCCGCAACCCACAAATTGCGGATTGCGAGTTGTCGAAAAAGTTATCCTGTTTTGTTATTTGTTTTCGTTTCTGAAACCTGGAACGCGAAAAATTTTGGGTTACGGATTTCGGAAATAGGATTGTTTATGTTGTAAAATTTGCAAATCCCGAAACCCAAAACCACAATTTTGGATTGTGGATTTCGGGAATTTTCAATAAATTTTGGTTTCAACCCGATTCCGCATTTCGCCAGGTTTGATCATGACCATTGATTCCTTTGATCCGATGGATGAAATTGCTTCTTTCTTCCAACATGTAAATTATGTTCTTTGTCGTTTTGGCAACGAGGTTTTTGACTGGGATTTTACCTTCCGCTCAGATATGAAGTCATAATTGTTTATTTATTTAAGCTGTAATGATGAGCTTCCAAATGCGACATCAAGACATGTGTGATTTAATTGAAATTGCATTCCATACTGATCCAAATCCGATTTTCACATGCTAAGACTTGTCTCGTTACAGTTTATATGATTGCATTTTTAAATCATAAGATTGTAATCATAGCAGTTTATCATGTTCAATCATTATAGTTTTATCGATTTCTTTAAGCACGAAGACGAACATGAGGCAACTAGTTCGTCGTCTGGATTCTATGTAGCAGTCTTCATTCAATCTTTAGAGGTTTTCTAGTAATAATCTTGTGTGAGAAATATGCAGACAGATTAGAAATCAATGGATAAGTTTTGCATAGAAGGAGAACTTCAGCCTCTGCTATACCAAGAACCTATGTCACCATCGTTTGATGCAGGTGTTCCCGATACGAGCAACAGTAGCGAAGAGGAATATTCTGAAGTTCTATTTGTCTGCATGCAATTCTTACCGAGGAAAAGAAAGGAAGTTCCTGACAAGCCAATTGATCTTGATGACACCATCATTCATGATTTTATAATCAATGACGTTCTTGTTACTCCACTAGCCTCCATGAAAAAAGACCCGCTGGCTAATTTCTCTGTTTTTGAAGATGTGGTTAATCATCCTAAAAGTTCCTAAGGAATATTTGTCGGATTTTTGTCCCCTCTTATAGGAAGCCAGTAATTCATCGCTGAATTCTGTAGTTTGTAACGGGATTCTTCCCGAAATTAGGAGATAGGTCTCATTTAGAAAAAAATTCTGAAGGCTTGGAGAAAATCGCTTTGCATGGCACTAATTAGTTTTATCTTTGATTTTGTAATCCCGGTTTGTGGGAATTTACTGTTTGTATTACTATTTTGTAAACTCTTATTTAAAGAGAGCATTCCTCATAAGCAAAGGAGGATGGAACTTGGAGATAAGATTTGCAGGAGAGGCTGGAGATGCTCTGTTTTGATACGAGCTTGTAGTTTCTTGCAAACTAGTCATTAAATACAATAAAGTTATTTTTCAGATCCACTTTTGTCAATTTGTCAAGTTTATTTGATGGATGTGGTTTTTACTCCAAGTTATTTATCTGACACTATTTTAATCTTTGCAATTTATTAAACATATCAATCTACAGTTTTGGTTTATCATTACTCATGATTCATGTGTTCATAAAGGTTTTAAAGAGTTGATTCTATTAAAATCTTTTATCGGTTTCTGCAAATGATTCTTTGAGTAAGTTACAAATGATGTTAATTTTTCAATTAACAGATCAATTACAGATCAAATCTTGAATGTCCAGCAAGCCTCAATTTGTCACTAGTTGATTTTCATTAATTAATCACAACTTGAGCTAAATAAACCAATGAACCTTTTATACATTTCTGTGTAACTGATAAATGATCTTGTTTATTTATATATCAAGCTAATATGCACTTATTCAAAAACACTTTCTTAGGATAGATCTGAAGCTTAGATTCCTTCAATTAGATTAGTGTTTGTAGACTTCGACACTTAGGATTTCTTTGTTTGATTTTGATCCTTTGGATCAAAACCTACCAACTCTTAGAGTTCCAGCAGAGGTCAAATATCCGTTGGAGATTACTACACCAAATAGGCTAGGGATAGGACTGTCCTTGCGTAGGGCCTTTCGAAGCCTTTCAGTCTTGGTTTTCCCCCTCTGTTGAGAGCTTAGGAACCCCATTCTAGCACTTTGCACACCCCTACACATTCGAGGCCTCAACAAATGGCGCTAGAAGGAGGGCCAGTAGTACACTATGCCTAAACAGAATACTCAGAAACCTCCTCTAGCAAGAATACCGATCGTGACCCAGAGCCACACACATGCATCTACTTCTGTTGAGAAACCGATGCAACAACCCAATATTATCCCTGTTACTCCTACAGCTCATCGAGATCCAAGAACAGGAGATATTATTATTATATCACCCACTAGAGGACCTATTTTACTTGAAGAGATACTCAAAAGGTCTAATGATAGTACTACTAGGTTACAACAGATACTCTCTCTAGAAAGAAATCAAGGATTAGCAGCAATTCACCAAGATAACACTAATCCACGAGCAAACGTCCAAGATAATCAAGATACTCAAAATTCAGTTGAAACCCCTAAGAAAAATACATCATCAAGTCAACAGCAATTCCCTGAATTTGATCTTGATCTACTATTTACCGAAACATAACAAGCTTCGCAAGCAATCCCTTCAAGTGGACCACCACCCTCTCCTCCTTCATCATCATCTTCCTCATCTGATAGTGAAAAATCCTTAAATTCTTCATCTGAAGAAGAAGAAGAACAACCCATGGCAGGGGAAGTCCAGAATAGACCTTGGCTTGACCAAGATGTTGTGTGGATACTTGGGGATCAACACAAGTTACCAAAGAACCCCGAGAAGTGGCTTGCCAAATTCAATCCAAATGACAAGTCACCTGCATTAGATCATATCAAAACTTTCATGCAAGCCATTAGACTTAGGAGTGTTATCCATGAGGATGTGGTTTGCAGACTCTTCCCTTACAAATTTGAAGGAAAGGCTTCCACATGGTATTTTTCCTTAGAAGCCAGAACCATAACATCATGGGATGATTTTGAAAATTTATTTATCCAGAAATTTTGGGATGACAAAACACCACAGGATTTAGTTTTGGAATTATCTTCCATGAAAATAAAAGGTAAAGAAAGGGTTAAGGATTACAACCAAAGATTTTCTTACCTAAAGAACAGAATCCCTGCCATTGTTCTGCCAGCAGAACAACTTTTAGTGTCCTATTATGAAAAGGGTCTTTCTGTTCCTATTGCAATGTGGGTCAAGAGGGCACACAAAGAAAACTTGTTTGAAGCTTATGCTGAAGCCATTCAAGTTGAAAAGGATATCTATTGCCTAAAAGATAATCCTGATGCAGTAGAAGAACAACCCTCTACATCTACATCCAGAAGGAAAAATGACATTGTTCCCAAGACTACTATCCAAAACAAGGATCCCTTTGAAATGACAGACATTAAGAAGTTTCTTCAGAAAATGTCAAACGAGATGGTTGATCTTAAAAAGAACAATAATGAAAATCAGAATAATAACATAGGTCTTATAATGCCACCTTTCAGGAGACCTTACCAACCTCCTCAAAATCCACCACCTCCTAATCCTAATGAAGGATTAATTTCTGATGAGATTTATTCCATTTTCAAAGCCCTTGCCACCGAATCAAAAAACATCCCTGAATCATTTGAAGACCAAGCAAACCAAGATTCACAGCTACCAGAAGTAGAAGATGAAGAAGAGGACCTCAGGTAAATACTGTTAGCTATTTCTCTAAATTACCAATGTATCAAGAAGAAGAAGAACATGAGATAGTGTATAACGTTCAACATCCTTATAATACTAGTTCAAGACCACAACCTGATCAAGAACCTTCATCTTCTATAGCACCTCCCAACAAAAACAAAACTGTTCCTCAAAAGGATACAGTTATTCTTGAATTGGAGTATAGTTTAGCTGAAGATTTAAAAAGATTTAAAGCAAACATCTCTATGTTTGAGCTTCTTAGAAATCCCTTCTAAGAGGGATTCTTTACCCAAAAGCATGATAATCAAACAGCCAAGAAAATAAAAAAATAACAACTTTGAATCTCTTACTAAGGCAGAAGATCAAAAATCTGGGAGCAAGAGGACACCTTCTTTCTTGCTAACTTTTGAAATCTTCAACACAAACGTGCACAATTGCATGATAGAATATGGTGCTTCTTCCAATGTAATGCCACTGTCTGTTTGCAGAAAACTTAATGCCAATTGGGAACCTTGTCCTACTCAGATTGTCCAACTTGACTGACCTAAAGTAAGAGTATTAGGAAGGTTGAGAAATGTGCTGTTAACGTTGTCTGCTGATCCTCGGATTCATTAGACAATTGACATTGTTGTAGATGACATTCTTGAAGCCTATGGGATGTGTTTAAGTAGAGTCTGGTCAAAGAAACTCAAAGGTTATTTTGCCACTGATTGGTATCACCTGTGGTTACCCTACAATGGACAACCCAACAAAATTAAGATTAGTAGGGAGCCATTCATGAAGCAAACTGTCACTGATTTGAATGATTCCAGTGAACCTGCTTGTTATTTCAGCTCACACATTGAACATTTTACCTTTGATACATTTTTTGGAGATTTGCCCGCTGATTTATCACTAGAAAATGCACAAAATGAATCTCACATTGTTAATTCTACCACAGTACCATTCTCTGGAACCATTGTACATAATGTTTATAATGTCAATACCAATTTTAGGTTAGCTAACACATAGAATGGTCAATATAAATTGTCAAACCTAGGAAGGTCTTTTATTTCAAAGGCAATAAGCACAGTCTATGCATAAACAGATCAAGCAGTTGATTTGCTGAATGTTAATAATGACCCTAGCTATGTGTCCAGCCAACTCATTCCATAAGAACACTAATCTAATTCATACATCTAAGAATCCAAAGTGAAACAACTTCCCTACAGAAATCAACCCAGCAAGTTAATGATCTAATGATGAAATGAAACTAGATTACTTTTGCAAGAAGTTAAATCCTATAATCATCAAACTACAACATTTAATCTTTACCAAAATGATCTATCCAATAGCTACTGTGATTCTACCATTAATTGTCTAATCTATGAATGCAATTGAGATACAACAGCAACTAGAATTAAAACACGAGCTTGAACTCTAACTGATAATTACTGGAAATCCTAGAAAGCATAAACAACTAGAAGATAATTGCAATTGAGCTTGGCTGTCACAGCTGATTAAAAAACACATGCAATTAAATAAATTATCCTAGACAATCGACTATCACACCACTCTATTACAGCTATTCAAGATGCGATTATAAACTACCAGAAATGAAAGAGAATCTTTGTTATAGCTACCAATAATATCTGCAATCATTCCACACCACACAACAGAAGTAAAACTAAAATACTCTACCTACTTAAACCGGCTATCTCTGTGAGAAGGCGGGCCTTGGCCTTCTAACAGAGACGCTGAGAGTCACAGCAAATTAAGACACATAAATGAAGAACTCTACTCTCATATTAATGATGGAAGATTGTGAGTCTCAGTGCTCTGTTACACCTTACAGAAAGTGGTGATTGTCCAACCCCAGGCTACGAGAGCCTTATGGAATTTATATAAGGAAATACAGTTTCAGATCCACTAAAATCGCGCAACAGTGAAGATCTATGATCTTCATGCTGTGGAGTTACAATTAACTGATACAGCCGTATTAAACAGGGCTATTAATTGTGAAAGATGTTGTTTCTCTGATAGTTAATGGATCAACAGACTCAGTAGCTGGAATACCACCTGTCTATCGCAGCTAAGCTTTGCTTCAGTGGAATCTATTACAGTGAGGATCTATTACAGCTTGCGTGGAGGATGCATTGTCCCTTGGAGTATGAGGAGCTGGTGCTTTGAAGAGTAACAGTTGGCGCTACTGGGCTGATACACCTGCGCTTTAGACCTTGGCTAAATGAAATCACATAGATCAGTATAAACCAAGGACTAAGATCCATAATCTTTTACAATCTTAGGCATAAAATAAATAAAGTAATAACAAATTATACTTGCCATATTATTGATTGATCTGAAGAAAGACATGGATACAACTTATAAAAGTAGGATGAAATTAGGAGAAAATGATGTAATAAGGAAGGCCAAAAAGGGGCATTTCCTAGACCCAACATCCCCCCCCAACTATCCAATTGCATGTCCTCATGCAACAACCTCCCTTAGTCTGAATCTGAGTCTGAGTGGAATCTGTGGAGATTTGTAAGATTGTAAGCAAGTTCTGGTGCCTCCCCTCGAGGAACAAACCCATAGCAGGATATCCAATGCTCCCACCACAATTCTTCTTCTTCTAATGTCAAAGCATAGCTGTTCCTGTAAGAATTGCTCACAGGAAACCAAATGAGAGGGAATTTAAACCTTAAACCAATCCACCAAGACCCACACCTTTCCATGCACCGCACATATCTAGGAATCCTTGTCAAAGCTTGCCTAAAATTTTCAAAGCCATATGGATCCATTTCCTTAAGAGATGAGGAAGAGTACAACCATCTATATTCACTACCTTCCAAGGAATCCTGATGCATATTAAGAATCATTGGGACACATGTGGTAAGGAGTCTATCTTGCAGTCTCTCAAAATATCGAGCAATTGAGGGAACCCTGAGAGTTTTAGCATGATTTTATATGAATACTGATGGATTCTGAGGTTCCCCCCTAATCCAAAGAGTAGAATTCTCCTCATTCTTAAGTTTGGTTTGGAAAGCATCCCGCCATCTTACATGGTTAATGACAAAGGAGGCAAATTCCCTCAGCTGAACATCCCCTAGAATAGGTAAAGGATTAGATGGAAAGTCAATATGGCAAGCCCTGTCATGTAAATACAATTCACATAACAAATGTTGATCCTCAAAATCACTCTTCAGAAAAGTCTCCAAAAACTGAGTAGCTGTTTCCAAATCAAATGATCTCTCATCCTTAAGAGCTCTTAATTGGAATAAGGTTGTCTGTTCATGGAGAAAGACAGGGTAAGAGGGGGATGGAGCCCTGCAACTCAACAATTCTATGGACAGAGTTACATTTTATCTTTTTCTTGTTGCAGGGACTTAAGTTTCTTTAATCCTTCCAATTTTTCTTAAAGTTTCTCCCACCGGAGTTTCTGGAAGAATAACTCCTCAGCCCACTTTTCTCTCAATCCCTTAATGACATTCCTATGTTCCTGGAGAGAGATCATACCTGTTCTGAACTGTTCACTCCACTTGAGCCATCTATCCAACTCGAGATTTAACCAGAGAACCTTCTTCTGCAACCATTGAATCTTTCTGTCTTCTACCTCCTTATCATCAGAAACCAGATAAATGACTTCCTTACCTTGCCTTGGCACTGTGACAGTTTCATCCTCTAGTGAGGTTGCAGTGGTCTGTGCATGTAGTGCAGTCTCAGCCATGGGTTTTAGGAATGATGGTTCTTATGTAACAACATTCTTTATTTCCATATCCACCTCAGCTTCCTCAGTCTGTGTTACAATCTCAGTCAATATTCTTAGGGCTACTGGTTCTTGTGTGACAGCACCCTCATTCTCTATTTCAATCTCAGCCAGCTCATTTTGTGTTGCCATTGTAGCAAATGATTTTGGAAGCACTGGTTCTTTTGTAACAGTGTTTTCCTCCTGGTCTTTGATATCAGATGTTGCTATCTGAATTGCAGCTTCACTAGACATTTTCAAGGGTACTGGTTCTTGTGTAACAGTCCCCTGTTCCTCAATTTCTTTGAACTGCTGAGATTGTTTCTGGTTTATATCAGACTGATTAGACTGGTCCTGAAGAAGCTCAGGATCCCCTAATGGCTGGGACTGTACTGTTTCATCTTCTAAATTCAAATCAGGGATCTCTTCAACTACTGGCTCATTCTCCCCTATCAATTTGATTTATGGCATTCCTTCTTCCACCTCCTCTATCTGTACCTGATTTTGTGATGCAAGTCCCAACACAACAACTCTGTGTCCTACTGCAGAAAATATATCTCCACACTCTAGACAAACAGTCTCCCCATACTTCTCATTTTCAAATGCAAAAGATGGGTCTTCCAATAAATTTGTAGCCTTTGCTAATGTATTCAATTTTTTCTCTGCTTGTTTTCTAGCTACTCCCTTCCATCTTTCCAGCTCATTTCGCAATATCTGCACCTCCTCTTTCAATAATTCATTTTCAAGTAGGATATTTTCGATTTGAGGTTCTCCCCTGGAAGGTTCCTAAATAGCAGTAGATGATTTTGGGTTCAAAATGGGAATCTCTATGTCGACCCCTGTTACAGGTGTTTTCTCTAACACAGGTGACTCCCAATTCTTTCTAACTTCTCCTGATGTCCCTACTAAGGGTGTCTCAGTATTACCCATTGCATCTACTGTCTCAGCTTCTTCTGCTGTCTCTGCTAAATCTGTTGCTTCTGCTGCTGCTACTGATCGAATCCTTCTTTTCTTCACCATTCCCACTGGGTGTTCCTCGCTGCTTACTGCTACTGACGCTTTGACAGTTCTGATCCTCCTTTTCTTTGCTACACTGGGTGTCTGATCCCTATTTCCTGAACCTACTCTTCATTTCTTTGACACAGGGGTTTTTACCGTGGTTTCTTCTTCTTCAATAATGGTACCACCCCTTATCTCCGAAGAGGACACAACCTCCAAGATTTCCACAGTCCCTTCTTCTACTGTCTGATGTCCTTCCCTTTGAATTTCTATTTCTGCAATTGCAGCTTCAACTGTCGCAGCTTCAACAACTGCTCCAGTTTCAGCTTCTTTTAATTGAGTATCTTCTTCTGCAGTTATGGATTCTAATCTTTCTTTCTCCCGCTCCAGGGTTTCCATCACAATTTCCCTAACTATAGGGTTTTCTGTTACTGCTGCTTCTCCTTTATTTACTTCTCCTTCGTCATTGGCTTGGTTTTCTGTTGCTCTAGCCTCCCCCCAACTGGGTTTGAGGAACTCTGGTCCTCACTATCTTCACCAGCACCCCCCTCTTCTAGTACGGGTTATATGATTGGCGCATCTCCAGCCAAAAATTGCTCCCAAGTTAAATTATGAATTGCAATGGCTCTTAGGACCAATAACTTAATTAATCCATGATTAGTAAGGGAAGAAACTGGGTGCTGGGCAGTTCTTGCATATCCAACCATGGTTTGTAGGGCTTTAAGCAGATAGAATGGTATATTCACTAAATTACCATGGCATAAATGAGACAGCAAGGGAAGTTTAGAAAAGGAGACAACTTCGTACCTACCTCCACAAGAAATATATCTTTTCACAAATATTGCCACTTGATTCCAGGGTGGTGGTAAGGATGCCAGTTCCAGCCCACAGCGCTTTGGAATAAACTGCTCTCCAACTGACAAAAAGTCCCTCACCGCATTTGCATTATGTGCCTTCCATCCAAATAACCTCTTCCCAACCATGGGTAAACTAGTAACCTCGGCTATGATTTCTTCTGTAGCATCCACGCGCAGTCCTCTCACTTTAGAGTGAGTATCAATTAGGTTGAGGGAAAATTGCAATGTGGTTTCTGTGTGAAATCCGTTCAACCGTTCAAAATATGCCATCCAATCTGCTTCCATAAAAATATTAAGAACCTCTGCATTGGCATGTACAGCGTCTGTATTTACTGGTTCATGTCGGACTAGGTTTCCCATTTTAATCTCTCCTCAAGGTTCAGAATTCAACAATTTCCGGTTTAGAAGTGGAAAGTTGTAGCTTACGAACATGCAAAGGGTCGTTGGGGTTCAAAAATAAGGTTTTAGGCCAGTCTGTGCTAGTATGAATGTTCTATTGAAGGGATGAAGTTGGCAGATAGGAGTAACAGGTGCAAAATCGGGTAAGGTGACGGAAAATAATTACAATTATGACTTTAACATAATCCCTAAAGTATAATTCGCATGGGTTCGTTAATCGAGGGTTGTGACAGGACATAATCGTTATTACCGTATTAATTTTCTGCCAAATCATGTAAAAGATGCGATCTGTACCTTGCGTTTATCAGTTTGAGCCATGTTGTTGCAGCAACACCCCTCCCCAAATTTTTGTACATGTTGGGGCCCCTCCTGTATTTTTTGTAGAAAGTTTGCCTGAGAAGCCATCCCAGCCGTCAGCTCTGTTTTCAACATAAAATCTTATTTCCCTACTGAACATCTTGCCATCAATCCTTCCATGTTTTCCCCAAAGAGCCAAAAGAGAACTTAGAATTTTTCCCAACGTTTTGGAATAATTCGGGCTATCTCCCCGAAACTGCGGAAGCCAAACGTCCAACCGTTCTGGAAGAGGGACTTAGTTTTTCTTCGTCAAAATCGTAGACCGTGAGAAAGAAGTTACGGAAACCTTCGGTTTCTCTTCCCCAAGCGGCGGGAGAACTTGGGAAAGACGCCCGCAAGACTCAGAATTTTTTTTTCGATCGGAAGGTTGCGGAAGCCATTGAGCAATGCCTCCCGAAACGGCGGAGCCCTTCGCCCAAACCTTCCGCAACCATGGAAAGGTTCCGGTTTTCCTCCCGAAATAGAGGGACTCATTCGCCTTACTCTCCCGAAAGAAAAAAACTTAGAACATTTTGACTGTTCGCGGAAAGATTGGAGAATAGCTTCCGAAACGGCGGGAACTGTTTGTGAGACCCTTCCGAAACTCGGAAAAGAGCTTAGAAGCTTTCATTGAAAGTTTGCGAAAAAAAAACTCGAGAAAGTTCCTGGAATCCCGCGGAGGAATCCACGATTCTCTCCTGAAACTATCGAAAGACTTAGATTTTCTCTTCCGGAGGCTTCCGGCATTCTCTCCCGAAACCACGGGAGCTTTCGGGCTATCCTTCCGAAACGGCGGGGGCCAATCTCATAAACCGCCCGTCTAAGACTTCCGAACACTTGAAAACTTTTCAATTTTTAAAATCTGCGGAACAATTCAAGTCTTCCTTCCGAAACGGCGGAAGCCATCTGCATAATTTCCCCGGAATCCCGCGGAGGAATTCACAAATTCCCTCCGAAACTATCGAAAGAACTTAGAATTTTTTAAAGAAACTATCGTGGAAGCCTTCATCCTTTGCTCTCGAAACTGTGGAAGCCTTCAGATTTTCCTTCCGAAACGGCGGAAGCCATTCACAAAAGCTTGCCGAAAATACCGGGAGCATTCGCCATATCCTCCCGAAACCGCGAAAATTTTGCCCCGACTTGCCGAAACGCGGAAACCTTCATGTTTCCCTTCCGAAACTAGCGGGAGCCTTCGCCATATCTTCCCGAAAATCAACGAGACTTAGAAAGTTTTGGTTTGCGGAAACCCTTCGCGAATAGCCCCCGAAATGGCGGAAGCCTTGACGTTATGCATCCGCAACGCGGGGCTCTTTTGCGGAAGGCTTCGAGTTTCCCTTCCGCGACGCGTCCCGAAACAGCGAAAACTTCCCCTCTATCCTTCCGCAACGGCGGGTGTGACTCGCAAGACGGTCCCGCGAATGACGGTCGCACACAGATCGAGACCTTTTGACGGGACCGCTACGGGCGACGAATTTAAGCCGCATTTTAATTACGCCACCCACCCAATTGAACGCTCGCACGTGCCAGTTCGATTTAAATAGGCGGTGGGGGTACGAGCCAACACATTGTTAATTTTTCAATCTAGACGATTTGTTGGACGCCGCGCGAACCGCTCCAGCTCGGATTGCTCAACCACGATTAATGGCCACCTCAGTTAGCGCTTTTTATTAGTGCCAGGTAGGATCTCGACTGTAAATCTCTCCCCCTACGCGTCGTTTTTTTTATTGGGTTATCTTTCTTTTGAAATGATGGGTTTTAGTGGGATTTTGACGGGCAAAACACCCGTCAAGGGCTATGTTTTTCCCGTCAGATACAGTTGGATGGAGTTTTCGTCATACGAAATCGTCGTAGGCATTGGTTAAAACATTAACATTCTATTTCGAGCAGTGATGGTGGGTGCGGGCGGTTAATCTTGTCCCATTTTAAACCCCGGGCCGCGCCCCTCGTTTTGGGAAAATTTGTCGAAGCCCTATAGCCGAAAACTCAGGACGTAAAACCCCGGGCCCTTCCGTAAGCCTCAGTCCCAACACGCCCTCTACCCGGGCAAAACCTTGTCTCTGGAGCCATTGCCCTGTTCAAAATTCCGTGAGCATTCAAGTCACGCGAGCTGAAACCGTGGCCACCCTGACCTTTTTCGTCCATGTGTCTCCGGCGCCACCACCCTCGCCCGAACTAAAACTTCCCATAAGATACCTCGGCCAGTGCCATACAACTAGCATTCGGAGCCCTCGTCGGATCGTAAGTGCGAACGGAGCTCCCATGTCGTCACAAAGTCCCTCCAACCCGAGTCTCCCCGCCTTTAGCCTTTCCAACCGCAATAATGACGAAAGACACCTTAGTCCCCAGGGCGGAACCGAAAACCAACGGCTTCCGCAATTCGCCTATCGAGCCAAAAACCAATGGCTTCCGCAACATATCCTATCCCCTCAGGAGCATTCCAGACTCATCTTTTAAGAGATTCAAATGTTTCAATTTGTGTCTTATGTTGAAATAGTATTTTGCTTCCTAAATATACAGCTTCATTGACTTATCTCATTGATGTTAAAACGATGTTGCTCTCTGCTAAAACCTCACAGTCTGTTGCTCAAATGATGAATTTTATATGGATGTTGTCAGGGATAAGTCAAGATGCCGAAAACTGGTAAAAAGAAAGCTAAGATGACAGAAAAGAAACCTGCCCCTCCCAAAACTGAAGCTTCACTCCAAGACACGAGGTGCACCACTGGTGTCCTTCCAGAAATCAGATGGGGTGACATCTACAGAATGATCCGGGACCAAGAAATCCCAGATATGTTGTTAGAGGAAGCACCGATTTATCTTAACATCAGAGCCTCATGCGT
Source organism: Larix kaempferi (assembly GCA_027924585.1). Classification (NCBI taxonomy): domain Eukaryota; kingdom Viridiplantae; phylum Streptophyta; class Pinopsida; order Pinales; family Pinaceae; genus Larix; species Larix kaempferi. The sequence goes on along the minus strand of BSBM01000717.1, from coordinate 3,111,263 downwards.
AACTAGAGCCGCTACCCGCCCTGAGCTGTTCCCCTGTGCTGAAGTGATCGGATGGATACTCCAACATGCCGATACTGAAGGGAGAGTGATAAATGATGGCGGGAAAGTGGCTATCGCCTCATTTCAACCCGTGTATATTGCGGCAGCCTACAGATTTCCCCGCGTCCAACAAGCTCTGACTGACGAATGGTTGGGCCAAATGAATAACGTCGAGATGGCCAGGAAGCTTCTAATAGCGGGCAAACAATTGAGAAAAAAGGGGAATGATGAGTATGACGTACAGAATCTAAGAGCTTCTTTTAGGTTGATTGCCCTGATGCTGTGCAGAATCTTCGGCATGCCCGATGGCACAGTATACAAGATTCAGTGGGTCCCTATCATTCACTATGTGGCATTTCAGGGAACTGTGTTTGACTGGGCCACTATCCTGTCAGATAGTCTGGCCTCAATGATAGTAGCTGCAAGGGAAGGTTTAGCCGAGAAGAAGGCTGAATTCTTCATGTCTTCATATCTGATAGATTGTATTTTGGCCAAGATAGAATTCCCCAAATTGGGTTGTACATGGGATAGGGATACCGCCCCGGTCTATATTGCATTCAAGATGTTGGGGGCTCAGAATTACAAGCCCAGCTACAAACTCATCTGTGAGGGGTTCATCATGCCCCTATACGAGAAAATGTTCAAAGAAGAACCAAACTGCCTGTCAGAAAATGCTTTAGAAGTCCTTGAGGATTATGGGGACTTTTACTTTTCGGAGCAAGGTACCTACCTAAGAATGTTTGGAGGGACTAAGCCCCCATACATCTTGCCGCAGTATGCCACAGACTATGTGGTTCTCAAAGAAGCAGTAAGACAACTCTTCTTGGATGGGATTGGAGCAATGCTCCACAAGCAACATAAGGCCTCCTTTCCCCCCCTACCTTTCTGCATAGGTGCTTACAAGTTTTCAGGGGTTGCCTCTGCCGACGAATTTGTTCAAGAGTTGAAGGCCTTCCACTTCGGTGAGGTTATCTTCCACAGGAACGACAGAAAGGGTAAAGTGGCCAAGCATTGCAAGGATATCTATGCCCACTTCGAGTACTCCCACTACCCTGATGCCGAGGAAGAAGCATTCAGGGGCATTAGCAACATGACTGAGCTACGGATCTGTCGCCAAGGTGCTGGAGCAAGCTCTAGCTCAACCAAGGCCCAGAAGACCATCCAACAAAAGGAGAAAGAAGCTGAGGATGCCCGAGCTCAGGAAGAGCTCAGATTAAGAGAAGAGGCGAGGTTACAGCGGGAAGCCGAGGAAGCAAGAAAGCAGCAAGAAGCTGAAAATGAAAGACTGCGGAAAGAGGCTGAAGAAGCCCAAAAGAAGGAAGAAGCAGAGGCTGAGCAAGCTGAGGCAGAAAAGAAGGTGGAAGAAGAATTGAAGACAAGGGAAGATGCCGAGGCAGGTGGATCCGGTATGCAGGACATGGAAATAGACACCTCTCAAGTAGGTGGCTCTGGTGCCCAAAATGAAGGAGGAAACCCTGCTCAGGAAGTCCGGACCCCACCTATGGAAGAGGACATAGACATCATAAACCGACCAATTGTCCCGTACACTCCATCAGGAAAGCGTACAGTGTCCAAATGGAATGAGTTTGTATATGATAAGAAAAGAAAAGCAATGGTCCTCCAATCAGAAGAGAGGATTAAAAGTCCCTTCCATGAAGACATTGTTACTCACCGGGAGGTCACTGTCATGCAGAACACGGATCAAGATCCCATTGCTATGGAATCCGCAGTTATAGCGACAGCAAAGGCATCATTTGCCAATGTAGACGTTATAGTTAAAGAAAATATATTGACAAAGAAGAGAGCACGCACGCTGCAACAAAATGTGGCTAATGAGCAAGCCCAAAGAGATCTGGTAATAAACAAGTATAATTGCTTGTACGCTGAGCATAAGGAGCTGTCAAACAAGTACAGCCAGCTGGAGGAGGAAAAAGACCAGCTAACACTTCAAATGATGATTGTGGAAGCAGAGAAGAATGGTGCAGAAGAAAAGGCATCTCTGCTAGAAGCAGACAAGCAAGCATTAGCTGAGCGTTTAGAGAAAGCGGAAAGCAGAACCATGGACCTATCTCCCTTCCACGAGCTGTCATGCAATATCCTGCAGCAAGTGTATGGCTCCCAAGAGCTAATCACTGATGAGGTGTGCAAACTCAAGGCCATGGTGGTTAGGCTAAAAGAGATTAATGCGGAAGCCCATAGGCTCAAAGCAAAGAATACCCGCGTTAAGGCCAATATCATCAGCCAGATAGCATGGAGAGAAGGAAAAGGGGGTTTCCCTGCACACCTCCCATTTAAATCGGTGGACAGTTTTAATGAGGACATAGCACTGTTGGAGTTCGGCAGAAACTGCGCCAGTAAGCTGATGGCCAGTGTGCAAAGAACAACAGATAAAATCAGCAGTCTCTACCAGAGGCTCCAAGAGGCACATGCCAAATGTACATTGAGTTTCCCTCATACCCTAGAGGACTTTTTGGAAAAGGAGCAGCGGTTGTCTCAGCTAAAGGAAGAGCTAGGCGTTCAAATGGAGTATGTGAAAAGGATTGATGTCTTGGCCATTGATGACCTCCAGCATTATATTGGTTCATCATCACTCCATAACCATCTGCTGAAGGAAGTACATCAAGCTGCAGTAGCAGAGGTCCAAAACATTAAAGCAGAGCTCGGGAACAATGTGACTTCTCAGAAAATCCTGTTCCCTGCTGCGGCAAACACAGTCATAAGGGACACAGGTGCATGGTACAGCTACATAACAAAGGAGGAAAGGAAAACTGCAGCAGCAGCAGGAGCATCAGCAGGCCCAGGATCCTCTCTCCCAGCAGCCGCTCCAGCTGTAGGTTCGAGGCCCTCTTTCCCAGCAGTCAGTCCAGAAGCTCCAGCTAGACCAATCCATCCTTCCCAGGCACAATCAACAACCTCAATGGACTTGGGCGACCCTTCCCCAGCTGAGGCTCACGCACAGGAGTAAAAGAGGCTGAATTCAGTAAGCGACTCTCTTCAGCCAAACACGTGCCCAGCAGGGAAAGATTTGATGTTAGCCAATTTTCTGTTATGTATATTTTGAATATGTAAGGCGTAAGCCATGGGACAACTGTCCCTATTTTTTGTCAAAATATTTTTTGTAAAGGAAGTGGCCATTTTTGGTGGTCGATTATAGTGGAAATTCCTGTAAATGACAGGTGGAGAATGCTAGGTGTCAGCCCAAAGGGCAGATTTGTAGCTATAAATAGCATCTAGGAAAGATTAGAAAGGACTTTTGGCAGGGAAGGCAATTTTGAAACCAATACGAGCTATCTTGTATCGGGCCTGTAAAATTGAATTTTCTAATAGAAGCCACCGGGAGATGGACGTTTTGCATGGGATGTTGGACGGTTGTATGTTAGACTATTCTGATGACGGCTGTTCTGTAATGTGAGGTCATTCTTACCATCTGAACTATTTCTGTGTATTAATGATTTTTGCTTCCCCTGTGCATACGATTTTCTCTATTTTTGTGAACAATGAATGCGCTTCATGTCAAATCGGGAGCTATCTGCTGATTTCTTCATCTTTGCTGTAGAATTCTCTTTTAGATCGAATAGGTAACTGTTCTTTCTTCAAGATCATATCTACTGCTCGTTGTTCACCCTTTAAATTTGCTCTTCGCAGGGATCTTTAGATTTACTTCAGTTTCTGGTAAACATAGTTCCGTTTCTTTATTTCCGTCTACCTAGATTAGATAAGTTTACTTCTTTCTTGGGTGAGTAATGAAATGTATCAATTATAATCGGAAGCTACCTTCTGAGATCTTTTGCTGTGGTGTTTCTCTTTAAAGATCCAATGGCTGCCTGTTCTTTCTTGAAAGATAACTCTCACAGTTCATTTCTCACACTTTAACTGCGTCTCCTGCGAGGATAGGTAGATTTGCTTTATTCTTTATTAGATTTAAATCTGTTTCGGTTTTGCATTTAGAACAAACATAGACTAGGCACTTGCATCTCATATAAAACACATAAAACCCAAAAGAAAGGTGGATCGGGCCATAACCGGTAGAATCGGATTTAAACTCCAAACCCACGGTTGCCGGAACCGTTAACCGGACGGATTCCCTACACCAAACGGGAGATAGTCTAATTGGGACCATCTCTCGGGGAGAATCCCTTTCTGATTGATGCTACGATATCCGAGGCATCAACAAGCCATGGATTAATCATTACACCCGGTTGTCGTCCTCTCGGGTATAAATGCACATGTGCTGAAGTGACGTGGCCACTGCCACTTAGGCTGACAGCTACTCAAGGCATCTGAAATTTCCTTCATGGCAGACCATAATTGGATCTTGTGGAGCGAGCACCAAAACTGACACCTAGTCACATCATTATTGGCATCATCAATCGGAGAGTAGACAAACTGGTGGAGTATCAGCTGCGAAATCTAGCAAAATAAGCAAAAAATGGCGGAGTCGCAACTGTACAGAAGGAGCGAGAATGAAGTGGAAAGAATGGAATCGTGGCTGCTAATTTTTAGCGGAATGGACAAAGGTAGCGGAGTCTCAGCTACTAGATTTAGCGGAATGGACAAAGGTAGTGGAGTCTCAGCTGCTGGGAAGGAGTAAAAATGAAGCGGAAATGGCGGAGTAGCAGCTGCCAACTTAGAAAGGTAAGCAGAAATAACGGAGTCGCAGCTGTGGAATTTGGACGAATGAGCAAAAGTGGCAGAGTCTCAGCTATGGAAAAGTGGCGGAGTCACAGCTGTGGAAAAGTGAAGCAAAGGAAAAGTGGCGGAGTCATAGCTACGTCAGTCGTCTGGCCCAATAACGGCTGTTGCTCCTCCAATAAGTTCCTGCACACAATTCTTCAAAACAAACCAATCAAGTGCAAGAAAAATTAAAAATAGATAAAATATAGAATGAAAGAAAAACCAATTATTTATGTACAAAAATATGTGTGGAAATTGCAACTTTTAGGAATTCACAGGGTTTAAGAATCCCTGCCCTGATGTTAACTGATACTCTGGATGAGCTGCAACTTGTGAAATAAAAGCCTCCCTTGAGATCGGCCTGTGATACAGTCACAGCCGATGACCATTTGCGAATAATGGTACTTTGTTCTTGTCAATGGTGATCAATCGGACTGTTCCATTATCAAATACCTGATCTACCTGATAGGGTCCCAACCAACGAGTGTGCAATTTGCCTTTAAAGTCCCTCTTAAATCATGAATCATACAACAGGGCCCAGTCTCCTTCCTGGAAGACTCTTTTTTTTATAAATCTATCATGCCATCTAGAGCGATGTTGTTGGATTAAAGCTGTATGATGTACTACAACTGTGCGCTTCTCATCCAATTCATTGAGCCGATTCAGTCGATTCCTCTATGCCTCTGATAAATCCATATTTGCTTCCATGGCTATTTTCAAGGCTCTGATTTCAAATTCAATTGGAAAAAACAACGTTCTTGCCATACACTAACTCATATGGGGAAAAACCATTGGTGTTACGCCAAGTGGTACGATAGGCCCACAGTGCCTTTGGAATTCTTTCATCCCAATCTTTACGATGTCTCTTCACTGTTTTTGTCAGAATAACCTCAATAACCTTGTTTGTGCTCTCCACCTGCCCACTGGCTTGTGGATGATATGGTGAGGTTATTCTGTGCTGAATATGAAATTTCTACAACAGTGCTTCCAGCTTGTGAGATACAAACTGTGGTCCACCGTCTGAAATGATCTCCTTAGGTACTCCAAACCGAGTAAAAATATCTTCATACAGGAAATCAATCACAGCCTGATCATTGGCCTTGACCAAGGCTACAGCTTCTACCCATTTAGTCATGTAGTTTGTGCAAACCAAGATATGAACTTTCTTCTTTGAGGGAGGGTTGATAGGCCCTACAAAATCTAGAGCCCACCTATCAAACGGTTCAACCACAAGCTGTGGCTGTAAATGCATCTCATCTAATATGTTGGGTTGGCCCATCCTTTGGTAGCTATCACATGCCTGAACATACTTCTTCGCATGTCTGAACAATGTAGACCAGAAATAGCCCATCCTCAAAACTTTTTGACCTGTCCTCTTGTCAGCAAAATGTCCCCCACAGGGTTCATCATGGCAAGCTTTAAGAATGCTAAAGATTTCATCTTCTCTAACACATCTTCTGATTTCTAAATCAAGCCCTGTGTAGAAAAGATGGCCATCAATCTAGGAGTACCTAGCACTATGTTGTATGATCTTCCTTTTTTCTCTCTTTGACAGATGTGCTGGAAGCTTACCTGCAACCAAAAAGTTAGCAATATCTGCATACCATGGGGAATGAGCTGATACTGCAAACAAATGTTCGTCAGGGAAGGAATCTTCGACCGGTAAATTCTCATCACTGTTAGTAAGTCAAGATAAAAAATCTGCAACAACATTTTCCTTTCCCGGTCTATCAATAATTGTAATATCAAATTCCTATAACAGTAACAGCCATCTAGTAACTCTAGCATTCGTGATTGGTTTATTCATTAAATACTTGATAGCAGAATGATCAGTATGCACAAAAGTAGAATATCCAGTAATATAATGTCTAAATTTGTTGATGGCATAAACAATGGCAAGAAATTATTTTTCTGTGACAGTATAATTTAGTTCAGCAAGAGACAAATTTTTACTAATATAGTAAATGGCATAAGGAGCACTACCTTCCTGCTGTCCCAAAACTGCCCCAATGGAAGTATCTGAAGCATCTAAAGAAATGTGAAAAGGCAGAGCCCAATTGGGCCCTCTTAAGATGGGTGTTGTCCACAACCTTTTCTTAAGCTTAGTAAATGTTGTTTGGCATGCATCATTCCAGACAAACTGTGCATCCTTCATCAATAGAGTGAACAAAGGAGAAGCTAGTTTGGAAAAAAAATTTATGAACCTTCTGTAATAGCCAGCATGCCCCAAGAAGCTACGTACATCCTTCTGTGTTCTAGGAGTTGGTATATTTTCAATTAACTTGATTTTGGATGGATCTACCTGGATACCATCAGAAGAGATGAAGTGCCCCAACACTATGCCTTTACTCATCATCATGTGGCACTTTTTAGTGCTTAAAAAGAGCTGGCTTTGTTCACAGCGTTTCAAAACCTTTTCTAAATTTTTCAATGGTTCTTCATAACTATCACCATATGGAGTAAAGTCATCCATAAATATTTCCATGTAATCATTCACCATTTCTGAAAAGATTCCAATCACTGCTCTCTGAAATGTAGCTGGTGCATTACACAACCCAAAAGGAAGTACTCGGTATGCAAAGGTCCCCCAGGGGCAAGTGAAAGTGGTTTTGTCCTGATCTTCTGGAGCAATCTGAATCTAGTTATAGCCACTAAAGCCATCCAGAAAGGAGAAATACTTTTTCCCAGACAAGGTATTGAGGACCTGATCGATGAAAGGTAAGGGGAAATGGTCCTTCTGTGTTTCCTTGTTCAATTCTCTGTAATCCACACAGAACCTCCATTTCCCATTCTTCTTTGGCACAATCACAAGTGGAGAAACCCACTCACTGTCTGAAATTGGGTATATAAATCCTGCATCCAAAAGTTTTTGGATTTCCTCTTTCACTATGTCCCTTAAGTTTGGGTTCATCCTTCGTTGGGGTTGACATACAGGCCTAGAGTCGCTCTTAATATAAATGTGATGGGTGCACAGATGAGAAGGAATTCCTTTCATGTCTGTGTACTCCCAAGTGAAGGCTCCCTTACGCTGTTTCAGTAGAGTGACTAGCTGTTCCAGCTCATTAGGTGCCATATTAGGATTGATATTCAATGTTTTTCCTGGCCCAATTTCTACTGGAACACTCTTTGAATTCTCAAGTACAGGAATTATACTGTCATCACCGATTAAAGTTTCTTCTGTAAGCTTTTCTTGTTCTATTGCAACTAGAGTACTGTCCAAGATTTGATAGACACTTTGATTGACTGACGTGGGCTCACTGATGAAACTATTAATTGCATCATCCTCTGTTTCATATTTAAACATTAAGGCTCTCCCTATGGTTAGTAGTGGCTGCACACCCTCTTCCTCCTCCAAATCTACCCATAATGGAGTCTCAGCTTCTGTGCTTGGTCGAGCTAGAGGGTACAGGGTTAGATTGTTGATCTGAGTCCCATCTGAAATGGTCATAGAACCTGAACGACAGCTGATATAGGCATCAGCTGTGGCCAACCACGGTCTTCCCAGGATCAGTGGGTGTCCCCCCAACTGGGATTTTGGCTGTAATACCAGGAAATATGCAGGGTATTCCCATGAGTCAACTGAGATTATGAGGTCATCTAGGATTCCTTCAGGCTTGATCATTGATCTATCAGCAAGTTCCAAAACAGTAGGGGTTGGCCGAAGATTAGTGAGTCCCAATTTCTTCACAGTCTCTATGGTCATAACATTAATAGTTGTGCCTAAATCCACCAAGACATTTGGAATTCGTGTGCCCCCTATGTGAACTATAACAGTGGGGTTCCCAGGGTCATCGTACTTTGCCACAGGGGCCTTCCCCATTATTAATTCTGAAAGTTTTCCCAACACGTGAACAGTGGGGGGATCCCTGGGCCTTCTTCATGGTTTCTTGACACACAAATCTTTAATTGTATTAGCATAAATGGGCACATCATGGAGGGCCTGTAACTATGGAATTTTAACATACCAATTTTTCAACTCTCCCACGAGATCAAATCGGGGCTATTCCATTGTTTTCTGTAGTTGCAATCGTTGAGGGTATGGTGGTTCTCTATTCAACTGTGTAGGCTGTGACACATTGTGTGTTGCTTCCTGAGTTTCAACTGCTTCTTCAGTAGGAGCATCAACATCCTCAATAATGGGGCTTGTTGAATTAACCATGTTCTCATAGTGCTGATTTACTCCAGTTCCAATCACTAGGGGTGACACATCCTCAGTGATAATAGGCTCCACTACCCTTCCTGATCGTAATTGTATATCATTGCAGGGAATCTGACTAATGGAATACGCAGGCATGTTGGCAGTCTCAAATTGATGGACTGCTTTATTGTTTGGGTTCGGGTTAGGTTGTGTAGGTAGTTGTGGTCGAAGTGGTGCATTCATAGGTGCGGCATTGTTTTGGAAAGGGAGCTGTGGTTGCTGATACTGCTGATGCTGATACTGTTGAGGAGGGTACTGTTGATACTGATTCTGGTGATGGGGAAAGTTATTTCCATGGTAAAAGTTTCTCCAGTTGGAATTCTAAGGAGCTTGGTTTGACTGCTGTGGCCATGGTGTCCATGAATTAGGATTTTGCATTGGGTTCTGAGATGGATTCCGCTGGCTGTTGGAATAATGTGAAGGGAATTTTGTATTCATATTATGCATGTTGTTCATTCCATTCATATTATGCAGGAAAAATGTTGATATGGATTCAGACCTTGGTTTCTAGGCTGCCATGGTTTCTTCTGTGCCATAAAGTATGATGGCTCTACATCCAGAATAGATGCTTGCAGGACTGCTTTAACCTTAGGTAATGATGGACACTCCTTAGTATCATGCTCAAGTTCACATATCCTACATACCTCTGCTTTGTCCAATGGGCACTCCTTCAGTGGATGCTTCTTTCTACATTTAGGACAGAATACCCCAAGTGTAAGATCTTCTACTACTTGTTTCTGTTTTTCCCTCATGGCATACAACTCTGAGGAAATGGAGCTCATCATGTCTGTTTTAAAGTTCTCCAGTAGGTTGCCTATTTCTGCTTGAGTGGCACCTCCACTAGCTGACTTCTGAGTCCTAGTGAAGACATCTTGATCTCGGTCTTTGTCTCATTTGCTGGTTCTGGAATATCCCTTGGAGTACCTTCGACATAATTCAACAATCTTTTCAAAAGGTTCCTTCGAGATATCCCCTTTCCCAAGCAGATTCAACATATCAAGGCAATCTTCTCCAATTCCTCTTAGCAAGATAATCTTGAGCACATCCTTGCCAATCTCAGCATGACCAGATCTTTGTAAATTGTATAGCAATCTCTCCACAAAGTCTTCCAAACTCTCTTCATCCTTCTGAACCATTTTAAACAACTCTTCCTTTCTATCTCTAGTTCTGCAATATTCTTGATACTTAGAAAGGAAGGTGTTCTTCATTTGGTCCCAAATGGTAATGGTCTCACGACCCAAACTATTGAACCAGCGCAGAGCATTTCCTTTCAAGGTGTCCGGGAATAACTTCAGCTTCTGAGCACTAGAGGTGTAATCATAGCTACGGCAGAGGATGTCAAACTCAAAAAGAAACTCATCAGGGTCCTCAGTAGACTTACCATGAAAATTAGGGAGCACTGATGGTGAGATATTCTTCATAGGAGTTGCTCCAGGTGTCTGGAGGATAGGGAATTCTAATGTAGCCACAGTATTACCAGGATGATTATTTTCTCCTTCTTCCTCCTGGTGATCCTCATGTTCATTCTCACCCCCCTGTTCTCTACTAGCCATGGTTCTGGTCCATAAATTAACAGCTTCCTTTATGCGTTCTTCCTCTGCTTTTGCTTCTTCCTCTCTTTTCCTCTCTTCTCCTGCCTTCTTTCTTCCTCTGCTATTCTACAAGTCTCCAACCACACTTCCTTAGTAAATCTGGTTCCATCTATATGATAGATCTCCTCTCTATCTGGTGCACCTACAGCACTCCCCTTATCTTCAGGAGGTTTACTTTCTGCAACAGGAGTTGAAGGTCTCGTTGTATTCTCCACTATGGATGTTGAATGTTCAATATTGGGAGGAACAGAATTTCCCCTACCTGTAGAGTTCCGTGATGGTCTAGTAGAAGAATCAGCTCTAGCAATTATCTCATCAATATATGTGTGTGTCTTCCCTGACCTGCATTACGACCTCGACCTCTTCCACCTACAATGTTAGTATTCAAAGGGGGTTCCCGATTTGTTTTTATTATATTCATGCATGCTGTAAAGAAACCATCCCTAGCAGCGGCACCAAAATGTTGGTCACCCTGTATGTTAGTTAATTAAAGCTAACACACAGAATGGTCAATATAAATTGTCAAACCCAGGAAGGTCTTTTATTTCAAAGGCAATAAGCACAGTCTATGCATAAACAGATCAAGCAGTTGATTTGCTGAATGTAAATAATGACCCTACCTATGTGTCCAACCAACTCATTCCATAATAACACTAATCTAATTCATACATCTAAGAATCCAAAGTGAAACAACTTCCCTACAGAAATCAACCCAGCAAGTTAATGATCTAATGATGAAATGAAACTAGATTACTTTTGCAAGAAGTTAAATCCTATAATCATCAAACTGCAGCATTCAATCTTTACCAAAATGATCTATCTAGTAGCTACTGTGATTCTACGATTAATTGTCTAATCTATGAATGCAATTGAGATACAACAACAACTAGAATTAAAACACGAGCTTGAACTCTAACTGATAATTATTGGAAATCCTAGAAAGCATAAACAACTAGAAGATAATTGCAATTGAGCTTGGATGTCACAGCTGATTAAAACACACATGCAATTAAATAAATTATCCTACACAGTCGACTGTCACACCACTCTGTTACAGCTATTCAAGATGCGATTATAAACTACCAGAAAGGAAAGCTAATCTCTGTTACAGCTACCAATAATATCTGCAATCATTCCACACCACACAATAGAAGTAAAACTAAACTACTCTACCTACTTAAATCGGCTATCTCTGTGAGAAGGTAGGCCCTGGCCTTCTAACAGAGATGCCAAGAGTCACAACAAATTAAGACACAAAAATGAAGAACTCTGCTCTCATATTAATGAAGGGAGATCGTGAGTCTCAGTGCTCTGTTACAGCTTACACAAAGTGGTGATTGTCCAACCATAGGCTACGAGAGCCTTATGGAATTTATACAAGGAAATACAGTTTCAGATCCACTAAAATCACGCAGCAATGAAGATCTATGATCTTCATGCTGCGGATTTACAGTTAACCGGTACAGCCGTATTAAATAGGGTTGCTAATTGTGAAAGATGCTGTTGCTCTGATAGTTAATGGATCAACAGACTCAACTATTGGAATACCACCTGTCTGTCGCAGCTAGGCTCTACTTCAGTGGAATCTGTTACAGTGAGGATCTGTTACAGCTTGCATGGAGGATGCGTTGTCCCTTGGATTATGAGGAGCTGGTGCTTTGAAGAGTAATAGCTGGCGCTACTAGGCTGATACACCTGCGCTTTAGACCTTGGCTAAATGAAATCACACAGATCAGTATAAACCAAGGACTAAGATCCATAATATTTAACAATCTTAGGCATAAAATAAATAAAGTAATAACAAATTATACTTGCCATATTATTGAGTGATCTGAAGAAAGACATGGATACAGCTTATAAAAGTAGGATGAAATTAGGACAAAATGATGTAATAAGGAAGGCCAAAAAGGGGCATTTCCTGGACCCAACAAGGCCCCACTTCATGGACTTTATTTTTTGATAGCTTCAGATCCAATGATGGAGCTAGTGCAAGTTGTGTACATATTGATCCCAAAGGGACAAAAACCATGATTGCTTGCAGGCTAGAATTTGATTGTACTAATAATGTAGCTGAATATGAAGCTCTGGTGTAGAGACTAAAAAAGGCTATTGATATGGGTGTACAAGTCATTGAATGTTTTGGTGATTCAGAAATTACAGTTAAACAAGTGAGAAATAAGATACACTGTCTCTCTCCTCATTTGACTAATTATCAGAAAATGGTAAGAGAACTCACCAATTCCTTTTTTGCATTCAACATTAACTCAGTCCCTAGGTCACATAACTTTGATCCTGACCTTTTAGGTTAATTCCACCAGAAGGCATGTCACCTGATACCTTTTCAATTGAATTGATGTACAAGCCTTCCATCCCTGACAATGTCACAAGCTGGAAAGTGTTTGATGATTACCAGCAAATCCTGGATTTCCTTACAACTCAAGACACCTTTCAACATATGGCAATAGATGAAGCTAAACATGAAAAATCCTTAGCTGACACTTCCAACATTATCCTGAAGTCAGTAATCAACCTAGAAAATTTTTATGACCTGCAGGACAAGTTTAAACACAAGACCAACTGCAAGACACAAAGCTCTTCCCTGAACTATGAGCCAGTCAATCTAGGCATTGAGCAGAACCCTAGATTTATCAACCTTGGAATTGACTGTTCTGCAGAAGAAAAGAGAGCTTTCATCAGGTTGTGTAAAGAATATAAAGATGTTTTTTCCTGGACCTATGATGAATTGAAAACTTTTGATACTAGCATTATGCATCACAACATACCTATGAAGCCAGAAGTTAAACCCTACCAACAAGAGCTGAGAAAGATGCATCCTAGTTTGGAACCCTCTATTAAAAACGAACTGGAAAAGCTACTGACAGCAAGAATTATATTCCCTGTCACACACACCCAATGGATAGCTAATCTAGTACCTGTTCGAAAAAAGAATGGTGAAATCAGATTTTGTGTCGATTTCAGGAATATCAACAGGGCTTCCGAAAAGGATAACTACCCGATTCCTCCCATGGAATAGATCCTACAAAAGGTTGCAGGGTCAGAAATGTTCTCTCTCCTGGATGGTTTTTCAGGTCACAACCAAGTTTTGGTTGCCCCTGATGACCAATTGAAAACTGCTTTCAGAACCCCCTGAGGTACCTTCGCCTACAGGCGAATTCCCTTTGGACTGATAAATGCAGGGCCATGTTTTAGAGAGCTATGGACATAGCTATCAGAGTTTTAATACATAATTCTGTCGAAGTGTATCTAGATGACGTTGAAGCAGATAATTTTGTCTTCTAGGAAAATACCCAGTGCAAATAATGTAAATAATCCATATAGGAATATAATAGAATAAATGATAATGTAAGAGATGATTATTACATAGGTTTGATCGCCTTTAAATATGGAAAGACCTTTAAGACGAGAAGACACATCTTTTCCTAACAATTAAACTATTAACTAATGAGAAGACACATCTTTTCCTCAAAGCCTTATAATTATGTCGTATTGCTCTTTGCGATGTCGTGGCTGACGAAACATGTCGATACGAACTGCTAAGTGTAGAGCATAAATTCCGATATGTGGATGGATCAATCCATCCAAAATTGATTTGTTGCTGACTATTGGGATTCCCTATTGATCTCTCGACAGGAGCTTTGATCACAATAGTACCATTATCTTTCGACATTTCCAACTTTTTAGAATATCGGTTTTTATGGTGGGGGTGTCGATAGGGAATTTTCATAATGTCATTTTCTTTTACGAGTGTCATCTTTTGAGCATTGATCTGAGCTGGAAGTTGTATTTTTGTCTCTTGAGGCTTTAAGGTTTCATCTTGTATCTTTTCCAACTTACTTTCCAACTACATGTTATCATTTTGAAACTTCTTAATCACTTCTACTTGGGATTTTCTGTCATCTTCAGAATTCTTAAGTTGTTCATTAAGATTTTCATTATGACATCTTATGCAGCTATTTTCTTTCTGCGTGTCTAGAAGTTTTCCTTCAATGTCTTCCGTAAATTGATCTACCTTCCGACTATTTTTCAACTTCTTAATTTTTGTGATTAGTGTCTTGTTATGATTTCTTAATCTGAAAATTTCTTCGGAATTGTTGGATATTGTTTTATTACTTTTTGTGATCTCCAGCTTGTTCCTTTTTAGAGTCGTCATTTTGTTGTTGAAGAATTTTTATCTGTTGTCGACATTGGCCAACGTCTGATTCTTGACTTTCTAATTTATGTCGTATCTGCATTATTTCTTCATCCTTATCACTGACGATTTTGTTCAAGCGTATTATTTCTGCTTTGTAATCGTTTATTTCTTTCTTTATATCTTGATTTTTCAATCTCCGATTGAAATCGTTTTCATTTTTTAATTCCTCAATTTGCGTAGATAATCTCTCAATACAGCTTTTTAGATAATGATTCTCTTGTTCTATTAATCTTTTAGACATATCCCGCTTCATCATGTCAAATGCTTTGTCCAATGCTTCTTTTAGTCCGGACTGCAATTCTGCTTTAAATTTCGCCATAATTCCTGACTTTGGATGCTAACTGGGTCTTCTTAACTTGATTTCTTCTTGACGATAAATAGTCTTCGACTTTTTGATGATAGAGGTTCTTTGACTTCATTGACAAACCTTCCTTTGAATTCTTCAATGATGGATGATCTTCGTTTCCTTTAACTTGATTTCTTGACGATAAGGGTCTTCTTCTCACTTTATATTGCTCTTCGATGATAACTGATCTTCAACCTTTTTGACAATAATTTTTGTCTTCAATATCTTTCTTTTTTTTTACCTCTTTTTTTTTCAAAACTAATTATTATTTCAATGAAATAATAATATATTATTTTTTGTTATAATAATAATTATTAATTAACTAATTAATAATATTATTAGTACTATTTTTATAAACTATATATATCTATATCTATATATATATAGCTTAATATATAGTTTTTTTTTCCAAATTTAAAATATACACACTATAATAATAATGTTTTATTATTATTAATAGGTTTAATATTTTTTTTTCAGGTGAGCAGGTGTAAATGAGTGGAGGAGTTGGCCAATGGCCATGTTATGGTCAAAGACCAATTTTATGGTCAAGACCAATTTCAGGGAAACTGTGGGATAGTGGTTAAAAGCCAATAAAATAGCCAAAGGCCGGAATCTAGCCAACGAGACTCTGATACCAAATGAAGTAGACAATTCTGTCTTCTAGGAAAATACCTAGTGTAAATAATGTAAATAATCCATAGAAGAATATAATAGAATAAACAATAATGTAAGGGATGATTATTACATAGGTTTGGTCGCCTTTAAATATGGCCAGACCTTTAAGACGAGAAGACACGTCTTTTCCTAACTATTAAACTATTAACTATTTAATTATTTCTTTATTTATGTTCGTTACAGACGTTACTATATATTCAAAGAAATGACATGAACATTTATCTGCTTTGAAATAGGTTTTTTAATGCTGCAGGAGATACAGAATATCAATGAACCCCAAGAAGTCTATATTTGCAGTGACGCAAGGTAAGCTTCTAGGTTTCATTGTTTCCAAAGAAGGTATGATTATAGATCCTTAACGCACTGATGCTCTTTCAAAAATTGGTTTTCCTGGCTCGCGCAAAGCCATGCGGTCATTCCTTGAGAAGATCAATTTTGTACGCAGTTTTGTACCTAATTTTGCGCAAATTGTTAAGCCTTTGCAGCAATTAGTCAAGAAAGATGTACAGTTTTGTTGGGCATAGGAACAGAAAGATGCATTTGTTGAACTTCGCAGGGCCATTGCAGAAGCCGCGGCTCTAATGTCCCCCGATTTTAACAAAGATTTTATTTTATATACTTTCTCTACTGATTTTTCTTATGCAGTTGTGCTGACACAGAAGCATGACAGTGATACAGAAATCCCAATTTCCTTCATGAGTTCTACATTTAAGGGAGCTGAACTAAATTACTCACAAATTGATAAACGGGCCTATGCAGTTTACAAATCTTTGAAACATTACATGCCTTACTTGTTAAAATCTCGAATGAAGGTAATTGTGCCATATACAGCCATAAGAAACATGTTGATCCAGAAATAATTGGGCGAAAAAAGGGCCCATTGGATGACTGCTTTGTAGGAATACGATCTGGAAATCAGGCCAGCGAAAATTGTCAAAGGGAAAGGTTTATGCCTACTTACTGCTCAGTCAAATGACCTTATACAGCAGCAGACTCAGTGGGATCAGGAGGAAGAACTCCCTACAGGTTTTGTTAATGCAACAAATACTCCGGCTTCTGAATGGTATGACCATATCAAGTTTTTTCTGAACAATGGGTTTGCTCCCCAAACCTTAGATTTCAAAAAACGCAGAGCCTTAAGATTGAAATTTGCTCTTTATCAATTCATTAATGGGGTATTGTTTAGAAGAAATTATGATGGAGTCTTTCTTAGATGCTTAGAGAAGGATGAAATTGATGACATCCTGTTCCAATTTCATGGAGGACCTGCTAGAGGCCATTTCTCAGGAGAAACTATAGCACACAAGATCCTCAGGGCTGGATATTATTGGCCTACTTTATTTAAGGACGCTTATGCCTATGTTAGGAGATGTGAACCATGCCAAAAGTGTGTAGGGAAGTTCAAGAAACCTGCTTTTCCTCTGCAACCAGTAAAAATCCAGTTCCCATTTCAGCAATGGGTATTAGACTTTGTTGGTCCTATTAATCATACCTCCTCCCTTCAACATAAGTATATCCTTACAGCAACTGATTACTTTACTAGATGGGTAGAGGCAGTTCCCCTTAAGCAGTGCAATGCAAACCAAGTAATCTCTTTCCTCAATAGCCAGATAGTTACTAGCTTTGGTGCCCCAGACTATCTTGTCTTTGATAATGCATCTTACTTTTCCTTGATTGACTTAACACAGTATGCCCTCGAAAGAGGGATTAAATTAAAGTTTTCTTCCAATTATTACCCACAAGGTAATGGGCTTGCTGAATCTTCTAACAAAAATATAATAAACATCTTGAAGAAGAAAGTAGCCACTCATCATAGGGATTGGCACACACAACTCTATAATGCTCTTTGGGCAGATCGAATCACTCCAAAGGCAGCCATTAGGAATTCTCCCTATTGTTTGGTATATGGCAAGGAGGCCATTCTTCCATCTAACCTTACTATTCCATCATTGCAATTAGCCCAATCTATTCAAGAATATGATTCTTCTCCTCTCCAACAGAGAATTGATACTTTTCTTATGTTGGAGGAATACATAGAGTTGTTTAAGAATAAGTTATATCATCATCAGCAAATGGTTAAGAGATGGTTTGATGAAAAATCCTCTTTTGACAGGGAATTTTCAGTAGGAGATTTGGTACTGAGGTGGGATAAACAACATAAAGATAAAAACCAATATACCAAATTCCAATGCCTTTGGCTTGGACCTTTCATTATTACATAAAAGATTGGTCCAAGTACAATTTGGTTACAAACATTGGAGGGGATCATTGACACTTATCCAGTGAATGTTTCACTGCTTAAAAAATATTTTGTCTGAACAGTCTGATGCACTTGTACATAAGTTTGGTGTGTTTTGCATTTTCTTTGTATTGAATGGTTTTTCTTTCATTTGATTTTTCTTTTAATAAACCCCACACATTTGGTTATGCTTGGAAGTCAGTTTATTTCAAGAATCAATTTAACTGAGGTTTTGGAATGCTCCCCCAGTCTTTACTGTTTTCAAACCTATGTCAGAATTTGTGTTGCAGAATAGATAGTCATTAAGTGTAGGACATTGATTGATACCTTTCCAAATTGGTCATTATCTTACACATGCTTTATTTTTTAATTGAGGTTGTGGGAAGTGACTGACTCTTTTGTCTTATGTTTCATAAGTTTAGCACAACATATCTCAATGACTTGGTCAACCTTTATCTACTCTGGATCCTATCACAGTTACCTTGAAAAATAACATCATTTAAATAATTATGGATTGCAGGATGGGGGGTCTTATTACAAGCCAGCCCATTAGGTTCATAGATGTGAGTGGAATGACATATTCACACCAAGCCACCAAACTTGGAAGATAGCTTTCAGTTTATTGAAAGATGGAAGATCCTATCACAGGTTGGTCCATTCATGGTCTATAATGCATCAGTGAGTAACGCCACTATTATATGGTCACCAAGCCATGGTGGTGTCCTGCAATTCCCTTCTTAATAAATTGTTTGTTTTCTTTTCTTTATAAGACATTGTTACATATAAGTGTTAAATTTTCTGAATTTACTTCAATATGATCTAGGATCTTAACTGAGAGAACAACATGTACAGCATATCTACAGCATATCAATCATGGAGACAATAATGCAAGCACACAAGAGACACAAAGATTTACTTGGGGAAAACCATAAAGGTGAAAAACCCCAATAACTTCCTCAGAGATAGATAGAGCAATGATACAACCAACCAAGAGAGATAGCCATAACCTAGCAGCAGATCCTCCTCCTCCATAAGTGCGCCACTCCTCCTTGAGTGCATGTGTGAGAAGTGAGTGAGTAAATAGAGTGCCTCCCGCACTCTATTTATACTTGACTTGACTTGCCTTTTTACCTAACTCATGTAGGCTCGAACTTAACCACATAACATAATGCTGACTAGGCCGACCCCCAATAGGGTGGTCTAATAACCCTTTGACCCACATGACTTATACAGGGCCAACCCCATCAAGGTGGTCTAATAACCCATCAAGTATAAGCTACGACACTTACAATATAAATGACGACACTTCCTTATAGAGGAATAATACCATCTCTATAGGAATACAATATACATATACATGTGAAATACATTCCGAAGTTACATCCCAAACATCCCAAACATCGTTCTTCATGATCGACGGATCATGGCATTCTTCCCGTATCCTGGGAACTTCAATATCTTCAATAGATAATTTTGTCGCTGAACAAATGTTGTAGTTCTTCTTTTGTAGGTGATGGCATACGATCTTTCCTACACAACAAGTTAAATTGCATGATTAGAAAACATCTCATAGTTTTCAGAACAAATTCTTACACATAAATAAATATGTCATATAGTCATGCAATTATCTTAGCCAATGCTTCAATACAACATTTATCCATATTCCATAACTTTCTAGATGCCTTCCAGTCTCTACCAGAACATTGTTAAGAGTGTGCACAACTCCCAACATGTCAGCAAAGAGGTTTCATTCTAGATAAGTAGCAATGGAATGTTGTACAGTGCCATAGGCCACTTACCCATGCATATTAGGAGTATACTGTTCATCAATGCAATTATTCTAATATGCATAATACACAACCTAATTCTAGGAACATCAGTATATACATTATTGAACAGTATTATTTAAGAAATGACAATTCAAATACTTATCTTTGTTTGTTCGTTGGGTGGACTCCCTCTGAGTCTTCGCTTCCTTGCAGGAGCTGCTGGAGTCCGAATCTGAAGTAGCTTCTTCTACACCTTTCGGTTGTGGGATGTACAGAG
The DNA here is from genome assembly GCA_027924585.1 of Larix kaempferi. Lineage (NCBI taxonomy): Eukaryota > Viridiplantae > Streptophyta > Pinopsida > Pinales > Pinaceae > Larix > Larix kaempferi. The sequence continues at coordinate 3,091,238 of BSBM01000717.1, read as the reverse complement.
ATGGTCAACTCCCTCTGAATATCTGCATCCTTGCATAAACCACTGGAGTGTACTCCCTCTTGATCTTTGCTTCCTGGATTACCTGTTCTTGAATCTCATATTCATCCTAGGTCCCTATGCATGCTTATTAGTATCATGAATGTGTTATCCTTGTGATCTCATATAAAATCATACATTCATTAGTATACTATTAAAACACAATAATCTCAAGCATGTATAGTCATGATCATTTCAAACAAAAATAATAAGCATTAGCATTCAAGGTTTATGTAGGAGTCTTATGGTTAGTCAAATCATAAGAAACATAACATAACATGTCTAAACCTGTAATTACTCAAACCTATGACTATTCAGGTTAGTTGAATCATCAATCAAGATAAGAGATATAAAATCCATAAAACCTGTGATTATTCAAACCTATACCATCATGATTCTTCTGGTTAGTCATATCATCAATTATGGTAAGAAACATAAAATGCATACAATCATGATTATTCAAACCTATGACTTCATGAATAATCATTATCAACAATAGTATAAGATCCTAACACAAGGTAGGATTCTATCTTGATATAGGAAAAACATACCTGGATTAGCATGCTAGCTATTTATGTCTAACATACTCACATGATGTCTTCTTGTTCTTCTTCAATGACTTGTGCTAGTAACCTGTATATCTCATAAGTTAACTATTACAAAACCAAGTTATACATACCTCGTAAATGGATCTTCTATGAGATCCATGAGAATGGATGAATCTTTGTCCTCATGTTATCATGATCATATGTTCTTGGAACAGAACATGATTTGTCTTTCTTGGTGTACCTTTCATGTTAGTAGACAACATAAACCTCATACGACACCATAATGCATTAGTTCAATCATAAGTGTCAACACCCTAACCAATGAATATCTTCTATCATGCATTCATAATTTTGTTAAGGTGATACGACAAATCTAAAATCAAAATTGTACTAACCATAATAACATGAAGACAAACATACCAAAAACTTAATCATGGACAAATATCGAAACATACCTCGATGAGACATACCTGTCGAGATTGCTTGTAATCTTCTTATGTAAGACCTTAGCCTCATCTCCCTCTGAAACAGGAACTTCTTCACTCATGCAGATGATCAATCCATCTTCTTCTAGGATTAACCCAATCCACTTGATTTGCAAGAACTGGACCTGGAGCTGGATATGGGTTTGTCAGAGAAACCCCAAAAATTCAAACTTTGAATTTCAAACTTCCGAAAGGATAGGAATATGCGCCTTGATGAGCTGATCAAACTGGTATATTCAGAATTTGAAAACTGCAAAGTTTCACTCCTCAATTTTGCCTTTGAAACTTCCGGAATCACTGTACATGACCCTGAACTGGGGTTTGATGAAGCCCACTCTTTTGCCCCATCAAAATGTTTGATCCAAAGCTCTAATATTCTATTTTTCTAAGGAGCTTCCAGCCGTGGTCACAGATTTCAAAAATTCCCATTTTTACAGAAGCCCTAATTTTCCACTTTTCTGATCAAAGTCCCGAACTAGGGTCTAATCAAGCCCGGCCTTCTGCCCAACCAAAAATTCTGATCTTGGTCTCTAAATTTCTATTTTGATGAGTAGCATCCAGCCGTGATCTCCGATTACAAAAATTCCAACTTTCTCCAAAGCCCTAAATTCCGGAAGCCATGAATGAAGGTACCAAAAAATAATTCTGTTTTGATAGAAATATGTACCTGATTGTTTCTGGTGTAACTCCGAAATTTTTGATCCAAAGGGTCTGAAAAAGTTTCCTGAGATAGCCTGACCTGTTAGCTTTCCATCCTGACAGGTATGACCCCAATTGGATTCTCTGAGAGAGAGTTATGCCAAATGTCGCAACGTGACCTGTTTTGGGATAAAACAGGAGAGCGAACTTGTACGGCGTGCCACGTGTCACTGTTTTAACTTCGGCCTCTGAAAACGTTTTCTGAGATAGCTCGGCCTGTTACCTTTCCATCCTGACAGGTCTGACCTCAATTGGACTCTCTGAGAGAGAGTTATGCCAAATGTCGCAACGTGACCTGTTTATGGGATAATACAGGAGAGCGAACTTGTACGGCGTGCCACGTGTCACTAGTTCAACTTCGGCCTCTGAAAAAGTTTTCTGAGATAGTACAGACTGTGTACTACCTGTCAATTTTTACGAAATTTCATTTGGAGCTTCCTAGCCCAAGATATGACCTTTTTTCCCAAGGTCACCTGATTTTGACTCAGATCTGGAAGAGGCAGAAACCCTATATTGTACAGATCATAAATCACAAAGTACAACGAATTAGAGGTTGTCTTTTGGAAAAAAGATACCTGGAGATCTTAGCTTCGGCCTGTAACAATTTCAGATCCGAAAACTTCGCCAAAACGGATTTATAGCGAAAGTGCTACGATGACTGGTTTTTGCTATATCAAGCCCTAGCATCGTAAGTGCAACAAGTGTCATACATGCCATATCATGCCTTCTTTCAGGCTAGCTCTGATACCATGTTAAATTTTCTGAATTTACTTCAATATGATCTAGGATCTTAACTGAGAGAACAACATGTACAGCATATCTACAGCATATCAATCATGGAGACAATAATGCAAGCACACAAGAGACACAAAGATTTACTTGGGGAAAACCATAAAGGTGAAAAACTCCAATAACTTCCTCAGAGATAGATAGAGAAATGATACAACCAACCAAGAGAGATAGCCATAACCTAGCAGCAGATCCTCCTCCTCCATAAGTGCGCCACTCCTCCTTGAGTGCATGTGTGAGAAGTGAGTGAGTAAATAGAGTGCCTCCCGCACTCTATTTATACTTGACTTGACTTGCCTTTTACCTAACTCATGTAGGCTCGAACTTAACCACATAACATAATGCTGACTGGGCCGACCCCCAATAGGGTGGTCTAATAACCCTTTGACCCACATGACTTATACAGGGCCAAACCCAACAAGGTGGTCTAATAACCCATCAAGTATAAGCTACGACACTTACAATATAAATGACGACACTTCCTTATAGAGGAATAATACCATCTCTATAGGAATACAATATACATATACATGTGAAATACATTCCGAAGTTACATATACATCAACAATAAGAACATGGGGGTCTTCTCACAATCCATCCCTTCCATGATCATGGGTTTGATTTTGGATTGAAATCATTTGAATATGGTCACCAAGCCTTGATGATTGCTTTCAGTATCAAAGCTCGAAGACAAGGAGTCTCATTACTGAGCTAGCTTGTTCAGTTTCAAGATCAAGCTTGTGAATGGCATTGCCAAAATCTGATTACCAAGTCAGGGCAGTGGTTTTATATTAACGAGGTCTTATGTACAGTTTTTGCAATATATATATATATATATATATATATATATTAAAAAAAAGGAGAAAACAAGAATGAAAAAATGGATGTATTTATGTGTCAATAAAATATTTAATAAGTCAACGTGACATGTGATTTGGATATCCAGAGTATTATGAAGTTTGTTCCCAAGTTCACCTAAATTTGTCTTCTTGTGTTTACATATTGGCAAGAGATTTTCGGTTGTTTCCTAAATCTTTTTATCAAATTTGCATTATCTTTAATTTGATCAAGGATGGGAGTATATCAATCTTCTGTTAATTCTGCTTATTGATTGTATTTTGTAAAGCATCTTCTAATATTTCAGGTTGATAATAAGTAGGCTGACGTGCTTCCTTTGACTGAAGTTTTGTTGCAGAGATAACTGGTTCTTCCCAGCCAGTCGCCATTTGTTGTAGGTACAACAGATCCCATGCTTCATTCTGAGCATGGGATTCCCATTTTTGTAAATATCAAGGTATTTAGGTAAGTTTGTAAATTTTGCTTTGCTATGGCATATTTCCCTTTGCTTGGTTTGTTAAGTTATCATTATTTTTCTTCCTTGAAGATATCTAAGTTTCTGATTGTTTCTGGTTTTGCAGAAAACCTTACAAATTTTACCAAAAAATCATTTTCTTACTGCAAATCCCGAAATCCCGAAACCCGAAATCCCACAACTGCAGATTGCAGGAATCGTTTGTTCTTTTTTTTCAAGATTTTGTCAACCCGAAACTCGAAACCCGAAATTGCGGGTTGCGGGAAGACTATGTAAATATTTTTTGATTTTTGGTTCCGAAACCCGAAACCCAAAATTTCATATTTCGGATTGTGCGAATTCCTTGTGCCAATAAACCGCGTTGTGTGTTTCTGAAACCCGCAACCCTCAAATTGCGGATTGCGGGTTGTGGAAAAAAGTTATCCCGTTTTGTTATTTGTTTTCGTTTCTGAAACCCGAAACCCAAAAATTTTGGGTTGCGGATTTCAGAAACAGGATTGTTTATGTTGTAAAATTTGCAAATCCCGAAACCCGCAACCCGCAATTTCGGATTGTGAATTTCGGGAATTTTCAATAAATTTTGGTTTTCAACCCGATTCTGTGTTTCACCAGATTTGATCATGACCATTGATTCCTTTGATCCGATGGATGAAATTGCTTCTTCCTTCCAACGTGTAAATTATGTTCTTTATCATTTTGGCAACCAGGTTTCTAACTGTGATTTTACCTTCGGCTCAGATCTGAAGTCATAATTGTTGATTGATTTAAGCTGTAATGGTGAGCTTCCAAATGCGATGTCAAGACATGTGTGATTTAATTGAAATTGCATTCCATACTTATCCAAATCCCGTTTTCACATGCTAAGAGTTGTTTCGTTACAGTTTATATCATTGCATTTTGAGATCGTAAGATTGCAATCATAGTAGTTTGTCATGTTCAATCATTATAGTTTTATCGATTTCTTTAAGCACGAAGACGAACATGAAGCAACTAGTTCGTCGTCTGGATTCTATGTAGCAGTCTTCATTCAATCTTTAGAGGTTTTCTAGTAATAATCTTGTGTGAGAAATATGCAGACAGATCAAAAATCAGTGGATAAGTTTTGCATAGAAGGAGAACTTTAGCCTCTGCTATATCAAGAACCTATGTCACCACCGTTTGATGCAGGTGTTCCTGATACGAGCAGCAATAGCAAAGAGGAAGATTCTGAAGTTCTATTTGTCTGCATGCAGCTCTTACCGAGGAAAAGAAAGGAAGTTCCTGACAAGCCAATCGATCGTGATGACACCATTATTCATGATTTTATAATCAATGATGTTCTTGTTACTCCACTAGCCTCTATGGAAAAAGACCTGCTGGCTGATTTCTCTGTTTTTGAAGACGTGGTTAATCATCCTAAAAGTTCCTAAGAAAGATTTGTTGGATTTTGTCCCCTCTTATAGGAAGCCAATAATTCATCGTTGAATTCTGCAGTTTGTAACGGGATTCTTCCCGAAATTAGGAGATAGGTCTCATTTAGAAAAAAATTCCGAAGGCTTGGAGAAAATCGATTTGCACGGCACTAATTAGTTTTATCTTTGATTTTGTAATCCCGGTTTTTGGAATTTACTGTTTGTATTACTATTTTGTAAACTCTTATTTAAAGAGAGCATTCCTCATAAGAAAAGGAGGATGGAACTTGGAGATAAGATCTATAGGAGAGGCTGGAGATGCTCTGTTTTGATATGAGCTTGTAGTTTCTTGCAAACTAGTCATTAAATACAGTAAAGTTATTTTTTAGATCCACTTTTGTCAATTTGTCAAGTTTATTTGATGGATGTGGTTTTTCCTCCAAGTTATTTATCTGATACTATTTTAATCTTTGCAATTTATTAAACATATCAATCTACAGTTTTGGTTTATCATTACTCATGATTCATGTGTTCATAAAGGTTTTAAAGAGTTTATTCTATTAAAATCTTTTATCGGTTTCTGCAAATGATTCTTTCAGTAAGGTACAAATGATGTTAATTTTTCAATTAACATATCAATTACAGATCAAATCTTGAATGTCCAACAAGCCTCAATTTGTGATTAGTTGATTTTCATTAATTAATCACAACTTGAGCTAAATAAATCATTGAACCTTTTATACATTTATGTGTAATTGATAAATGATCTTGTTTATTTATATATCAAGTTGATATGCACTTATTCAAAAACACTTTCTTAGGATAGATCTGACTTAGCTTAGATTCCTTCAATTAGATTAGTGTTTGCAGACTTTGACAATTAGGATTTCTTTGTTTAAAATCTGATCCTTTGGATCAAAACCTACCAACTCTTAGAGTGCCAGCGGAGGCCGAATATCCAGGGGAGATTAGTACACCAAACAGGCTGGGGATAGGACTATCCTTGCATAGGGCCTTTCGAAGCCTTTCAGTCTTGGTTTTCCCCCTTTGTTGAGAGCTTAGGAACCCATTCCAGAACTTTGCACACCCCTGCACATCTGAGGCCTCAATAGGGATTCATTCGGATTTGTGCACCATTGGCAGAGTGAATTCGAAAAGGGGAGTTCAAGTGGACGGAGGCTGTCCAGGGAGCTTTCGACGAGTTGAAGGAAAAGGTCACTAAGAGCCCGGTGTTGGCACTCCCATATTTCAACAATGTTTTCCAGGTCAATTGCGATGCATGTGGAACGGAAATTGGAGCAGTGTTGAGCCAGGAGAGTCGACCAATTGCATTCTTCTGTGATAAGTTGGATGATGCAAAGCGAAAATATTCAGTCTATGACCAGGAATTCTATGCTATTGTCCAGGCATTGAAGAAGTGGAGGCATTATTTGTGGCCCAAGGAATTTTTGTTATACACAGATCACCAAGCACTAAGGTATCTAAATACTCAGTCAAAGTTTAACCAGTGGCACATGAAATGGGTTGAATTCCTACAACGATATATGTTTATGTTGCGACATAAGTCTAGCAATTCGAACAAGGTTGCTGATGCACTGAGTTGAAGAGTTGCATTACTGAACACGACAACAGTTCAGGTAACAGGAATAGAGTCTATGAAAACAGAGTACGAGACCGACAAGGATTTTGCGAAAGCATTGGAGGCTTGTCGTGAACCATGGAGTGTCGACAGAACTCCATACTTGGATTATTTTATTCAAGAGGGATACTTGTTCAAGGGACAACAGTTATGTATTCTCAGAGGATCAGTAAGGGAGAACCTAATTCGAGAGTTGCATAGCGGTGGATTAGCAGGTCATTTTTGGCATCGACAAGACTAAGGAATTAGTCGAAGAAAAGTATTATTGGCCAGGGATGGCGATAGATGTCAGAAAGTGGGTTCGACATTGTAGAGTTTGCTAGTTGGAAAAAGGGAGAAGTCAGAACATGGGGTTGTATACATCGTTGTCGGTACCAAATACCCCATGGGAGCATCTGAGCATGGATTTTGTGCTAGGATTGTTGAAGACACAGCAAGGGAACGACTCAATCTTTGTTGTAGTCGACATATTTTCCAAAATGGCACACTTTATTCCATGTCGGAAGAGAGGTGACGCTACAGGCATTGTTGTATTATTCTTCAAGGAAGTAGTCAGATTGCATGGGTTTCCAAAGAGTATCACGTCGGACAAAGACACCAATTTTAGGGGGCATTTATGGAGAACCCTATGGAAGAAACTGGACACGAGTTTGCATTTTAGCTCGGCATATCATCCGCAGATAGATAGACGGACCGAGGTGGTGAACAGAAGTTTGGGAAACCTTCTGAGATATTTGACGACCGACATATCCAATCAGTGGGAGAATGTGTTGGTGCGGGAAGAGTTTGCATATAACAATTCTGTGAATTGGTCGACAAGTTTGAGCCCATTCCAGATTGTTCTAGGACGAAGCCCACATGGAGTGGTGGATTTGGTTGAGTTGCCGACAGAAATCAGGAAAAGTGCAGATGCAGAATCATTTGCCGAGCACATGAAAGAAGTTCATGAAGATGTGCAAAAGCGCATAGAAAAGAGAAACGCAACATACAAGTTGAGAGTCATCAAGAAGAAGAGACTATAGTCATTAAGCGAAGGAGACTTGGTCTATGCACATTTGCGAAAGGAGAGATTTCCGACAGGAACCTATAACAAGCTGAAGCTGAAGAAGATTGGGCCATGTAAGATCTTGAGGAAGATTTCGGACAATGCTTATGTTGGAGCTGCCGAATGACTTGAGCATTTCACCAATGTTCAATGTCTCAGATCTGTACAAGTTTGAAGAAGGTTCGAGTAGCAGAAGCGCAGAAGTTTCGAACATTGACTGGACAGTGTAGATTCCATATTGACACGAGGAGGAGATCGCAGAGGTATTAGAGGAATGTGAAGTCAGGCATACGCGTAATTTGTGAAAGAAGGAATACTTGGTGCAATGGAAAGATGATGAGTTGCAGGAAGCGGCATGGATTTTCAAGGAAGATTTCAGGAGACTGATGAAGCAGTCAAGTTATTTTTCACCTAGGGAGTCTGATGCAGGAGCATCGGGACCTAGGAAGATCATTCAAAGTTGATTGACATGAGAAGATCGACCAGAGGGGGTGCCGACGACCACTGGTGCAGATGATCAGGTTGGTTGTCGAAGTCAACAAGTCGAGCAGAAGTTATCGAGGTGCGTCTATAGGAAGAAAGAGGTCGAGAGTAGACATATCAATATTCGACAGACGACAGACGATAGTCGACATGCGAATGTCAACAAGTGAGAGGTTGTCGATGAGTCGCAATAAGTTCAACATGTTGTCGGACTGCGACATCTACAAGTTGGGCATGAGCCAAGTGAGGAGGACGGGGCAGAATGGCGAAGCCTAAGTGTAGAGTGAAGCCGATAGGTGATTTGAAGCTGACAGAGAACAGTATGGCCAACATGACGAATTATTGTAGCTTGTTAGAAGGATTCGTAGAAGTCAAGGACAATACTTGGAAACAGTTCGAGGTTGCTAAGGAAGTTAATGGAAATTATTGCAGGTGGTTGAAGACATGACAGATGTCGCCACAGGTGGAGGTTGTACAGCATGGCAGGGGCACTAACAGTTTGTAATGTCCCTTTTTAATAATTTTATTAAAAGGACCAATTTTTCACTTTTTCCCCAAATTCAACCTTTGACTGGTTTTGATGCCTAGGTCTCCAATTTGCCCCAAATGCTCCCAAATATTCTGAGAAGGTATATGGATGATGTTAGAACATAAATATGTGTTTCATGGATTCATTTGGACCTTTAAAATACTTCTGCAAATTCTCTTTCAATTCTGGCCAATGTAGGGAACTTTACTAGTAATTTCCCTTTGACTAGTATTGGTCTCTAGGTCTCCAATTGGCTCCAAATGCCTCTAAATATTCAGTGAAGGTGTATGAATGATATTTGTACTTGATTATGATGTTAATGGATGATTTATGACCATAAAAATACTTCTTCAAACTTGTTTAAGATTCTAGACAAAGTATGGAATTTAACTAGCAATTTGGGGTTCAAATCCCCCTAAGGTAAGTACTGAAAATGACTCTCCAAGTGCCTCCAAACTCACTCTAAATTATGAAAAGAGGTAGGGGATGTCTGAGGGACATTATTTAGGTCTCGTGTGAACCATTAATCAATTATTAAGTCTTTTCTAACCTTCTCCCAAACAACAACAAAAATCACTAGTTCGACCTTGGGGGAAATAGCATGAAATCTTCTTCAAATAAAATAAAACTGAGCAAGATGGCTCCAAATGCTTAATTTCTGAACATGAAACTTGTAATACTCATCAATGGAAGTCCATAAATCATAAATATATCAGATAAATAGTCTTCCATTCGAAATCATCATCAATACATTGGCATACATCAATCTAGCGGGGGAATGGTCACTGTTTTCTCATTAATAATCCATTTTACATATAACCACTTGGTATTCAACCTGAAACTTTTTGGAGATGAATAAAAGAGTATATTAATAATATTACAACAGAAATAGATCATGAGAATCTCTCCCAAAGAGTACAAGAGCTCACCAAAAACGCCCTCCCTCAAGGGTCAAGAATATGCCATCAAAACTGGAAATGGTTGAGAGAGTGCGCTGAACTAGAAGAAACCATGAGCTTCCCTGTAGCTTACACTTGAAAATAAACACTCCATTAAAGCTCCAAATTAAAATTCTAAATTTCCTTTCCAATTACCAACTTGGATGGGAATCTTTCACCCTCGAAATTGGCTAAGGAAAGAAACTAGTCATCCACTTGCTCTACCTCTTCACAAATGCAATTGCAAATGATCAAATGATCAAAATATCCTCTCTTACTTCATTTCTATATTTTATAAACATCCTTAGTCTTATAAGGTCCTCCATGGGTCGAATTCCTCCCAAGAGATTCATGCCAACTCAAGTTGGGAAGAGATTCCCAAGTATGCCACTTGTCCTTCCAATTCTAGCCCTCTCCTTCTCCAAATTTGAATTGGTGTCTCTTTGGCTGCCCTAACTCACTTGAGAGCCCTCTTGGAAGCTATTTTTAGCCCTGACATGTCATATATGTCATATGTCAGCCTTCAGGTCTGATTTGTGTCATAGGTGTCATAGATTCTACATCATTGTTGTCATAGGAGTTAGGGAATCTAGCCCAAGTGTCCACAAACCTCTAGTTTGACTCTTCTTCTTCCATGGAAGTTACCAATCCTTCCAAATTCGACCTATGATGCTAAATGCCATGTGTATGAGCCTTCTAACTCATACCAAGAACCTTATTCTTCCCATGGATTTGAAATTGCAAGAGGAGAATGCCATTTGGCACATCAATTCTAGCTTGTGTGGGTCCCACATCCTCCATATGTCTTCAAAACCAATTTCCACCTAGAATTTCTCTTCAGTTTCTTTATTCAACCTATTTATTAAATACTTGAACTATTATAATGTCTAAACATCATTTATTAGCTCCCTTATTACAATTCCAAATGTATCCATCCAACCTACAGAACTAGTAGGATTGATGGAATTGTCTTGCTATGCATTTATTTGAATGCAGACATTACACAGTTGTAGGTCTGCAGGATCATGGAAGGATCGGCTGACAGATAATGCATGTCTTGGGGGTTGGAGTGACCTCGGGAACCACCACAGTAGAGTAGAAGACGGAGGGCTTGGATCAGGGGGATCAGTGGCTCACGTAGGAGGAAGTTCAGTTGGAAAACTGGAGAGAGCAGAGCTTAGAGAAAGTTTATAGATTGGATAGGAAAGTAACACATCTATAGGATGCAGAGATCGGATCCATAGATTAGTGAGCGCATGCATTTCACAGAGGTCGTGAGAGGGTGAAGGTCGACATAGAGACATAGCACATTTTACTTTTGTATTGTAAAGGCTGAGGCCGACTTAGATTAGGTGTTCACAAGTATTTTAATTCCACATTGTAACACTGTATTGATTAGAAGTAATACAAGCCAACTTCATGGCATCCTGTTTTACACCAAGTTCTCTGTAAGCATCGTGTGTATGTGTCGAATCGTTAAGAAAGAACCTTTTTCAATAAGGCGACTTGCGTCACACTGCTTCTTAGACTTTTTGTAAACAAATTATGTCAAATGGCACATTTTATGTTTACAAAGTTTAAGTCTAAGACAAAGACACATATATGACGAAATTGAGCTATGTGTGAGAGATTGGCTAATATACATAACATATTTTGACTAATATGTAATAGAGTTGTGCATACATTGGGGCCCAGTTGGTGAGTTTACTAAATAAAGTGGATTGTTGTGGAAGAAGACCAAAACTTGAGAAATCAAACTCACTTAGTCGTCATTTGAGGATAAATCACTATTATCCTAAACGGATAATATAGTTAAAGGTGTAATGAAGGCTTGATGATTGGAAACATATTCCATAGGACAATATCCACCCCCCTCAATCACAAGTCTAGTTGTTTATACTATCTAAGAAATAATTACTTAATAAAAATTTAGCATGTTGGATTTTTCAGAAAGCCTTGATATGAGCTAAATAATAAAAAATTGCCTGAAAACACATCAAAACTAGATGTTGAATGGTTCATCTAAAATGAACTCAAAGAGAGCTAAAATTTGGAAGTGGACAATTTCTAATGACTAAAGTATCAAGAAATCACTAAAGTTCTCTCTAAATTATTTTGACACTATTAGGTGTCGCATAGCATCCTAAAAGCATCCTTGCTAGATAATTAAGAGAAAACAAAGGATCCTAAATTCCATGTTGGATCTTCCCAGTAATGATTTGATGATTATTTGAAGAGAAATTTAGGTGCAATGTTGACGTTCATTGATTTTATTTTTAGATAGCCACTGAGGAGACCAATTGTTTGAATGAATTTTGATTGGGAGAGATTCAAAGCTTGAAGCTTGACTATAATTAATGATATTCCTCCCTGATAAGTGTGAGGTATATGATACCATGTATCTTATCATTTTGGATGACCAATAAGCATTGTCACGTGGTCAGTGTGCTCAACCCTCCCCCCCTCTCTTTAAGGTGCAAGAGAATTTTGAAAGACTATCTAATGTAAGAGGGGCCTTTAACCAAAAAATGAATTCCTTGGAAATCCTGACATAATTTCCTTGTTATTGATGACCATTTCCAAGGATTGATCCACCCATAATGAATCCTTAATCCTATGGGTTTCTTTAGTGTAGAACATTTTTCTAATGAATGATTATGCTTGTTGCAATGCTAGCTAGGATGGAAATAAAAACTTTGATCATCTATATGACCAACTTGATGATGATGTTGGAACTTATAATTTTGGATATTGAATTGGAATAGGTTAAGTTGAATCTTCTTGAATAAATCCAACACTATGGAACTAGAGTGGTCTATAATAATTTAGAATATGAAAGGTAACTTCTTTTAAATTTTTCATATATGGATCTTGTTCTGTGTTTGTTGATGTGGATTTTCCAAAGTTATGGTTATGGGATTGGAAAGAGCATTTTGAACAAGTCCATGGAAGTTGATTTACTACATGTTGTTGCATCATTGAAAGTTTTTCTTTAGTGAATTCAAAATAAAACTCTTGAAATGAAGGTTCAAGAATAGTTTCATTTTCATTTGTAGTTGCATCACTGTGCTGATCCTATGTTGATCTCGGAATGGAATCTGGAACTTGAAATCGATGGACATCAAATTCAAATAAGGACTTGTTCTGAACAAATACTAATTTGGAATGATTCATAACCTGCTAATTCTTGAGATGTGATCGTGTTTGAATAATTTCAGCTTTGCCTTGCAAAACTTGCAAAAAACGTTAGAGTAGTTTGAAGAGTTTTTATTGATCATGATTGTATTATCGATAGATGCGACTATTAGAGTGTTTAGTAATTTTAATAATTCTTGAATTCAAGTTATTTAAAGGTTGAATGAGACCTCCTTGTGCATCTAGAATCTAATTACAATTGGCTCGACAAAAAAAATGACTTCTTGCAAATCCACCCTTTGAGAATAAGAGACTCAACAATTTTTATGTAGACATCGAAATTGGAGGATTTTGAGTTCAATTGAGAATGCAACCAATAATCACAATACAATTCAACTTGATTTCAAAAAATAAAAGTAAACTTGTAAAAATGACTATTTGCAAGTAGAAATTAATGTTGATTTTGAAGTTGAATTGATGTGGATGGGTACCATGATTTGAATATGAATTGTCTTTTGATTATTTTTATTGAGTTTCCATTTGCTTATATTTCATTATGTTTCCATTAGATGCTTGTACTTGTAATATGAAGCAATGTTGTAATGAAGGAAAAAGTGACACCATAAAAAACAAGCACAAAAAAATGATTAAGCCCCCTTATTCCATTTTTGAGGTGGTCTAATACATACCTGTTGCTAAAGAGATCTTGTTATCGATTTTGTATAATTACAATGCTTTCGTCCTTTTGCATGAGGAAATATGCCATTATAATTCCATGCACTCTTATTGCCAATTACACATGAATAATTATAATATAATGCTTCCCCAAACACTTCTAACTTTGGATCTTATTCCTTGTTCCTTATTGTAGATTTTATCTTCATTGCCAGATTCAAAGAATTTATGGCAAGAGAAATTTAATATGATGCCACAAACACACTTGGGGTAAGCTTAGGAATTGAAACCAGAACTCTATATCTTCTATATCAACCACATTGTATAAAGTGCTTCCCAATATTCATTACACAAACCAAAGGCATGTACATTCTATCTCAACGCTCACATTTACTTTGGAATGTAGCTCAAACCTAGACATTCAAGCCAATATCTATCATAATAACATTATGATCCATAGTTTTCCTTTTGCTCATTACTTGTTTCTTTGTATATGTTGTTCTACAAATAGATTATATGTGTTGCACTATCCCACAGCTTTATTTTGTGACTTAATTCCTCCACGTATCCATTTTACAAGCTTGATTTTCCCAAACTACAACCACAATTTCACCTTATGCTTCGCATGACACAATAAGAAACAAGAGGAAGCTTCTCTAGGATAAGGATTGAATTCTTTAATGATGTCCTCCTTCAATGATATACCACCAAGATAGACAACAAGACTCCCAATAACTATAACCACTCAATTCCCAAATATTTCATATTATCCACAAAGTGAGTTGATTTGACACCAAGAGCACCCATGAGCCTATAGTGTGGGAAATACGCTAGTTGAAGCTAAAGTTCTTGCAATTGTTATTCACGCAATGACACAACCAAATCGGTCATGATGAAATCAATCTAAAGCTAAAACCTTATATTGATTTTATCAAATATGTCATATGATGTGATGGATAAATTTGTGATCTGGAAAATCCATAGTAGATCATTGGAGGGTGATCATGCACTTCATATGCAAGTCAAACTTTGATTTGAATATGTAGAATGTAAGTATCGAAAATATTCTAGCTAGGTTGTTCATGAATATGAAGTAGAATATAATGTTAAAGGAGAGGAGGAGAACTGCGTTGGTTAGATTTGTGTTTCGACATTTCAAGCTAACTAGATGCTAGAATCACATGTCTGAAGCTAGAACCAAACGTCGCCATCATCATCATCACTACCATATTCATCATCAACATCATCTTCATCATCCTTTCCATCCTCGTCATCATCGTCCTCACCATAGTTATCATCCCCATCATTAGCATCACCATCATGATTGTCATCATCATTATCATCATGATTTTCTTCGTCATCATCATCATCATGATTGTCTTCGTCATCATCATTATCGCCATCACTATCACTATCACCATCATCACTACTACCACCAATGTCACTACCATTGTCATCATCATTGGAATCAAACACAATATAAGTTATAGAACAAGAACCTGCATGAGTTCTCTTTTTTTTGGAGGTCACATTTAGCAGTTGTTATTACCTGCATTTTGAAAAGTGGTGCTACAGGTAGCACCCTTTTTTTTCTGGGCAGACAATGACATAGGAACCATAGGACCAAGGAATGGTTAAAGTTAGGCTTCATCTCGATAAGAATGAATTTACAGCTTTATTGAAACCCAATCAGCTTCCCTTGCAATCAAAACCCTAAACCAACCCGCAACTCAAAAAGATGTGCTAATAGTAGCACCCCTTTACTTTGTCAGGTAACATTTCTCTGGAAAAATTTAAATTTTTTTAGAAATATTAAAAAACACACACACTTTAAAAAAACTAAATTAAAAAAAATGAAATAACCCATTAACAATTAAAAAAAAAATCTCAAAAAAATTTATAATATTTTAAAACAATTAATAAAATTTACAAAAAAAATTGTTAAAAAAATTCAAAAAATGAAAAACAAAATGAAAAATGAAAAATATTTGAAAATAAAAATAAAATAAAAAAACTAATTTTTTTAAATATAAAATTATTTTTGAAAAATGGAAAATAAACATTATAAACAAAAGAAATTTGAAAAAAAAATTAAAA
This sequence comes from Larix kaempferi, assembly GCA_027924585.1. Lineage (NCBI taxonomy): Eukaryota > Viridiplantae > Streptophyta > Pinopsida > Pinales > Pinaceae > Larix > Larix kaempferi. Next base: position 3,075,437 of record BSBM01000717.1, on the reverse strand, counting down.
ATCTAAATTTTTTAAAAGTTATAAAGAAAAAAAAACTAAAACAAAATAAAAAAAAAAAACTTGAAAAAAAGTTCTAAAATTGTAATTGTACCATTTCTCTCTCTCTCTCTCTCTCACACACACACACACACATAACAAAGAGATATAGTTTGTAATAATTTCATCTCATCTTGACTTGCGTATTTAGTACTTTGTATAAGGAGGTTGTCCCTTGAAGAAGCTTTCTATTCATCTCTTTTCCTCATTATTAAGGCGTGGATTACACTTTCTTGGTTATTTACGATCTTTTGGGGAAATTACTTGTTGCATAACATTTCATATCAAAGATTGGATGCTTCCAAAACGCGTCATATTGGAATTCTCTATAACTTTTTAATTGGATATTTCAGACATTGAAACTTAGAGGGGTCATAGAGGACATATCAAATTATCTGTTCTATGAGTTTTAGGTTTTGATTCATTATAGGTTTAGAGTTATACCTTTTGGATGCTAGGGTTTCTAACTAGTCCCAAAATTAGACTCAAACATGTGTTATGGGAAAAATGTTATATCTGGAACATATAAGATCTAAATTGAGTGAGACATATTTTATTGAAAATAGAATAGACTGTAGTAGTTGTGGTATCAATTTCAAAATTAGATCCAAAAAATTGGACACATGGTGTGGTATATAAACATTTGCTATACTAAAAAGGAAAAAAAGTTTTGGTAAGGCTAGCCTAACCTTTTCTTTGGCATATCAGAATTAGGTCAGACCTATGGCACTATAAAGAAGACATAAATTGATACTACAAGAAAAAAAATAAGACTTAGAGCAGCCAAAATTGCATATTTACCTCAGTTAGAAGTTTGGCCAGCCAGATAGTCTCCAAATCAAGGATTATAAAGGTATGCTAACTTGAATTATTTATAAGTTTTGGTTGGAATATCTACTTTGGGTGATTCAAAAGGTTTTATAGATAGTAAATAGATAAGGATTATAGTAAAGATCATTTGATCAAATGGGAAAAGGTGTATGAAAACAATATTACACCTATTAAACCTCCCAAAAGCTCAAACATGGATCCTGAAGAATATGATCAAATGAGACATGAGCTATCTAAATGGAATGAGAATTCAATGACACATGTTCAATTGCTAAACCAAAAAAGTGATATAGAAAAGGTGTTGAAAATAATCTTGAAAAGATGGCCAATAAAGACGATATCGAGGGGATGACCAATAAAAATATGGCACTAGAAGGAGGGAGTGAAAGTAAATTTATGGCTACTAGAATAAATTTTGCTAAAACCTATAAAGACATAAATGTTTCTCCTCCCTGCTCCATTCAACGTAAACCTAAAAGGTTGAAACCTCAACAAATGGTTGAAATAAGAGCAAAGGGACTATGTTTTAATTATGACAGCAAGTACAGTAAGGGGCATAAGTGTAGTGAGAAGAAATTATTTTATATATAATGTGAATAGGAAGATGATCCAAACTCAGAACAACATAAAGAGGTAGATATAGAAGATACTACTACAACCATATCTTGTCATGCATTGGTTGGCATTAGCACTTTTCAAATATTCAGGATAGAAGGATATATCAAAAAGAGAAAGGTAACAGTGTTGATTGATTCTAGTAGTACACATAACTTCATTGATTGTAGATTAGCAAAACTTCTCAATTGCTTTATATATCCCACACCAAAATATCAAGTAATGATTGTAGATGGAGGTACCATAATTTTTTTAGGAAAGTGCAATAGTATTAATCTTACTATGGGTGAATATTCATTAGATAGCCCAATTATTACAATCCAAATGTGTAGTGTTGATGTTGGACTAGGGGTCCAATGGCTACAATCATTGGGAATGGTGGCTCTTAATTTCCAGGAAATATTCATAAGATTCTCTTCAGAAGGAAAGGAAATTGAACTCAGAGGTATTCTAGGGAAAACCTCTAGAGTGATAAGTTCTAATAGCATGAAGAAAATGTTGAAAAGGGGACACTATGGAGTAATTGTATAATTGTGCTCACTAGATGTTCAAGCATCTATACATTCTATTCTAGTGGATCTCCAACAAGTTATTCACAATTATCCCAAGGTATTGGTAGATATTCCTAAAGGCCCCCCACTTGTTCAGGACCATGACCATGCTATTCACTTGCAACCAGGAGATGTACCACTTAACATCAAACCCTACAATACCCATATGCCCAAAACAGTGAGATTGAAAAATTGGTTCACGAAATGTTGGATGCAAGCATCATCCAACCTATCCAAAGTCCTTACTCAATACTAGTCATGATGGTTCAACAAAAGGAAGGTTAATGCCATATGTGTTTAAATTATATAGAGATCAATAAGGTTACCATTAAAGATAAGTTTCTTAGACTTGTCATTGAGCAATTATTAGATTAATTACAAGGATAAAAATTCTTTACCAAATTGGATCTTCATTTTGGATATCATCAGATCATAATGAGGAAAGAATTCATTACAAAAACAACCTTCATAACACCTCAAGTTCATTATGATTTTTTTGTGATTGCACCTGCCACATTTCAAAGATGGATGAACTCTATATTTAAACCGTTCCTCAAAAAAATTTTGTTAGTAATTTTTTATGATATACTTATCTATAAAAGATATTGGGAAGAGCATTTAGAACATGTTGATAGGGTCTTAAAACTATTGGAGGAGCACCAACTATATGCCAATCCTTCTAAGTGTGCCTTTGGGGTTTAGGAAGTGGAATATTTAGGTCATATTGTATCTCACGAAGGAGTCAAAGTGGATAAAAAAAAAAATTAAGGCTATCATGGAATGACCAATTCCTAATAATTTGAAGAGTCTTAGAGGTTTCTTAGGATTAACATGATACTACCGCAAGTTCGTCAAGAATTATGGTAAAAAATAAACACCTTAACAAGGTTATTGGAAAAAGACACATTCTCTTGGATTAAACAAGCAACCAAAGCTTTTGAAAAACTTAAAGTGGATATGTGTAGAAATCATGTATTAGCCACACCTGACTTCACAAAAACCTTTATTATGGAATGTGATGCCTCGAGGAATGGAATTGGTTTAGTTTTAATGCAAGAAGGGAGGCCCCTTTCATTTGAAAGTTTCCAACTTAAGGGAAAAAACTTAGTCAAACCAATTTATGAAAAGGAAATGTTGGCCGTACTACATACAATTAAGAAATGGTGACCTTACAAAAGGGGAAGACACTTCAAGGTAAGAACATATGATGACATCCTTAAGTACTTCCTAGAACAATTGTTATTGTTAGAAGGGTAACAAAAATGGGTTACAAATATGTTAGATTATACCTATGACATTGAAATTATCTAAAAAAATGGAAAACAGAATGTGGTGGTCGATGCACTTTCAAGAAAAGAAGATGACACTGAGGGCTTGCTTTATGCTATTTCCATTATGCAATCTGATTGGGTAGAAGAAGTAAGGATAGAATGGAAACAATATCAAAAGAGATGGAATATTATTCAACAACTACAAGAGGACCACAATTCACTAGATAAATTTGTGTGGAAGAATGATTCACTATGGTACCAAGGTCGCCTATATTTATATAAAAATTCCTAACTCAAATAGAATATCCTTTTGGAATTGCACACTTCTTTTATAGGAGTACATTTAGGGTTCTTGAAAACATACCACATAATCGAGAAGGATTTCTCATAAGAAGGTCATTGATGTCCAAAAGTTTGTGGCAAAATGTTTGGTTTTTCAATAAAACAAAGGAGAGACAATCAAAACATTGGATACTTTGTATCCATTATTCATACCAAGTTGACATTGAGAAGAGACAATAAAAAATAATATAAATTATATTTTTTATAAAATAAGATGTTTATAATTTTTTGCAAATGTCCAAAATAAATAAATCAAGAAATAAAAAATATCCTTTTAATTTAAATACAAATAAAATGTGAAAAATAATACACTATAAAAGAAAAACTAAGTTATGTTTTTTTTTTAACATTTTAAAATGCTTTATATAAAAAAAAATACACAAATAAAACTAACACAATATATATATATATATATATATGGAAATGCTATTTTAAAAAGTAAGTAAACATGAATGAAACTAAATCAAAACCAATGCCAACATGGTTTGGATTGTTTACTTGATTATTTATATATATATATATATATATATATATATATATATAATCTTAATTCATTTTACGTTATAATTCATTTCATTGTATATAAAATTAGTCGAAACAATTTAATTTATAAAATTTATTTATATAATTTTTCTTTTTAAATTGTTATGTATAGAAAAATTTAAAAATAAAAATTATATATATATGAAATTTTTATCAAATTATTTATATATATGTGTCGTTGATATATATATAGTTTGATTAAATAATTTTGTTGGTTAGATAGTTTCATATATATTAATGGTTATTTAGATAGTTTCATTTGTGAAGCTTGCCTTTTCATTGCTGCATTTCCTCTTAATAAAACAGTGGCATATTGTCCACCAAACCATCCATATGCCTTGGGCCACTTGGTGGGAAGTACTTGTGAAGATTTTCCTAGGTTCCTTTTAAATTTTATAATAATTGATATATAATAGTTGATATATATTATAATTGATATATAATTTGTTTCTCTTCACATATATGTGGGTGTGTCGGTTTGTGTGAGATACCATCCAGTTGCTTGCTATGATTTTCTAGTTGATATATAATATAATTTGTTATATCAGAGATTCGGTGGTCACATGTTTTCTTGTTCTCAGAATCCAAGAATCAAATCTGAAGTTTTACTTCGTGTACCTATCTTCTTTGTATGTTCTCTTCTTCTCAGAATTAAGAATGGTTTTTCTTCTTATACCGATTGCATTAGATTAATAATTATTTTTGTTTTTCAGTTAATTTGATATTGAAATGACTTAGTGTAATGACAAGGAAAGATCACGAGTAATCAGACGGGAACAGACATGCATTCAGGAATCAGATATGAAACTTATTTAGTGTTAGTTGTTCCATTATCTTGGGTTAAAAAATATTTTCACAAAGACGCGTTACAGTATTTTATAATCAATTTTATTTTATTAATTGTTTTATTAATAAAAAACATTTTCACAAAGACGCGTTACATATTTTATATTCAAGTTTATTTTATTAATTGTTTTATTAATAAATAATTTGATTTTTTTTCAAGATGAAAAAAAAATCTTTTATTAATAGAAAAAGTTGTTACGTAACTTAATACATAGTTTTGAGAAGCAAGATCTTCTCAGTACCAGCATCCATAGTTCAATAAAACTGTGAATAGAGATTCGGGAACAAGATCACTAATACAAACTGCATACAGTAGTATATAAAACAAGTCCTTGGCTATATTTCTACCATCGTAAAGCAATCAAAATGTAATAATCCACCGCTATCATTAGCATATTTCCACTGTGTATTTACTAAGCAAAACTGTAGCACTGTATTCCTTTATCAATATAGAACCATCCATCATTCCCAAAGCCAGCTTAGAGAGATCGTCAGCATCTTTGTTGTAGCATCTATAGATATGGGAAAAAGAGAGTTCCTTAAAATGCAGGATGAGTGCTCGAGTCCGTTGCACACATTGGCCGAGATTAATGGGCCTCAAACAATACTTACCAACTGCCCAATCAATGATACATTGTGAGTCCCCAAAGATATGAACAAGGGCAATATTTTCCTTCTTGGCAAAGTGAAGTAACCCCTAGAGAGCTAATAGCTCAGCTCTAGTGTTTGTGCCGCGCCCAGATTTAAGCTGCACATGATAGAAATGATCAGAGGAAAATTTGATACACTGTGGAATTTGATTTAATGGTGATTTGGATTGCAAACTCTTACTTACATTTTGGACTTGAAAAAGGGTTGCATTTCAAGGGATTTGATAATCCCTTATCGATCTTGGTAAATTAGAATTAAGATGGATTTGTATTACTTTAATATGTAAGTCCCTCTTATGTGCTCAAATCATTTGTATGTAAATTCCTACTTTAATTATAGCTCAACTCTTAGATTGCATACCAAGAAGTATCTAAGTTTCATTAATTTTTTTAGTTTTAATCAATTGGAATATATATCTATTTGGTTTTGAACTTTAGGTTAGGGTCAACATCGTAAATTTTTATTTACTTAATATTTTATTAATTGCACCGAGTGAAACGAGGTGCTCTACATCCCAATATGGGGGAGATGTTGTAACGTGTATGTAGTGTTACATCTAATAAAACGTAAAAAGTGATAGTAAAAAGTGACAATATGAGGGAGATATTGTAACATGTATGTAGCGTTACATCTAATAAAACGTAAAAAGTGATAATATGAGGGAGATCTTGTAATGTGTATGTAGCGTTACATGTAGCGTTACATCTAATAAAACGTAAAAAGTGTTACATCTAATAGTAAAAAGTGATAATGTGATAAACTAATAATTAATATTTTGTCGGCCATTATAATAAAAGGACGTGTATTTTCGATAATAGAAATCTTTCATGTCGGCTCATAAAATAAAAAATTATGGAAATTATTTTAAAAAAAATCCATGTTGATTCATAAAATAAAATATTATGAAAAGTAATTAAAAAATAGATGTTCATTTATAAAATAAAAACTTAAAACTTTAACCCGGATCTATCAATCAAGAGAGATCAAATTTCTTGAGTTTAAATTTAAAAAAAGAGATACACCTCAAGAAATTGGATCCCTCTCGGTGCTTGATAGATACGGGTTTAAGATGGATCTATGTTGGTTTATTAAAGTTCCAACAATGAGCTCCAAGTTGAGTTAGAGGCACTTTTTATATAGCCCAATATGAGGGAGAAGTGTAATTTCATGCTCAACATGGTGCTGGCATGTGGCACTTACAAAAAATAAAAATAAAATTACAATGTCAACCATAACTTAAACTTCATATATATATATATATATATATATATTCTTATTCTTAACTAAACTAAAATAATAAATTGAAATATAAGCATGAGAGTTCATTTGAATGCACAAAATTTTGGCATATTAGAGATAACTTTTGTTTGTGAGTGTGTGCTACATGATAAATATCAAGTTATAACAATGTTTACTAGAATAACACATTCACCATTTGAGGAGGATCATAAATCAAACGAGTTATTGGATATGTCACATTAATGATTAGAAGTGGCCAATGTGTAAAAAAAGGGGATAGAATCAAGCAATATCATTTCTAAAGGGCACCCAATGAATGCATAATATTGTCAATCCAATGACCATATAACATTTGTGGCTACCAACTCCTTCTTAGAATTTTTGTAAACAAATTATGTCAAATCCTATTTTATGTTTACAAAGTTTAAGTCGAAGACAAAGACACATATACGATGAAATTGAGCTATGTGTGAGAGATTGGCTAATATACATAACATATCTTGACTAATATGTAATAGAGTTGTGCATACATTGGGGCCTAATTGGTGATTTTAGTATATAAAGTGGATTGCTATGGAAGAAGACCAAAACTTGAGAAGTCAAACTCACTTAGTCGTCATTTGAGGATAAATCACTATTATCCTAAATGGGTAATATAGTTAAAGGTGTAATGATGGCTTGATGATTGGAAACATGATCCATAGGACAATATCCACCCCCCTCAATCACAAGTCTAGTTCTTTACACTGGCTAAGAAATAAACACTTAATAAAAATTTAGCATGCTGGATTTTTCAGAAAGCCTTGATATGAGCTAAATAATAAAAAATTGCCTGAAAACACATCAAAACTAGATGTTGAATGGTTCATCTAAAATGAATTGAAAGAGAGCTGGAATTTGGAAGTGGACAATTGCCAATGACTGAAGTATCAAGAAATCACTAAAGTGCTCTCTAAATTATTTTGACACTATTAGGTGTCGCATAGCATCCCCACTAGATAATTGAGAGAATACAAAGGATCCTAAATTCCATGTTGGATCTTCCCAGTAATTATTTGATGATGATTTGAAGAGCAGTCCAGGTGCAATGTTGATGTTTATTGATTTTATTTTTATATAGCCATTGAGGAGACCAATCATTTGAATGGATTTTGATTGGGAGATCTTCAAAGCTTGAAGCTTGACTATAATTAATGATATTCCTCCCTGATAGGTGTGAGGTATATGATACCATGTATATTATCATTTTGGATGACCACTAACCATTGTCACGTGTTTAGTGTTCTCAACCCCCCCCCTCTCTTTAAGGTGCAAGAGAATTTTGAAAGACTATCTAATGTAAGAGGGTCCTTTAACCAAGAATGAATTCCTTGGAAATCCTGACATAATTTATTTGCTATTCATGACCATCTCCAAGGATTGGTCCACCCATAATGAATCTTTAATCCTATGGGTTTCTTTAGTGTAGAACATTTTTCTAATGAATGATTATGCTTGTTGCAATGCTGTCTAGGATGGAAATATAAACTTTGATCATCTATATGACCAACTTGATGATGATGTTGGCACTTATAATTTGGATATTGAATTGGAATAGGTGAAGTTGAATCTTCCTGAAGAAATCCAACACTATGGAACTAGAGTGGTCTATAATAATCTATAATATGAAAGGTAACTTCTTTTAAATTTTTCATACCTGGATCTTGTTCTATGTTTGTTGATGTGGATTTTTCAAAGTTCTCAGTTATGGGATTGGAAAGAGAATTTTGAACAATTCCATGGAAGTTGATTTACTACATGCTGTTGCATCATTGAAAGTTTTTCATTAGTGAATTCAAAATAAAACTCTTGAAATGAAGGTTCAAGAATAGTTTCATCTTCATTTGTAGTTGCATCACTGTGTTGATGCTATGTTGATCTCATCTTGGAATCTAGAACTTGGAATCGATGGACATCAAATTCAAATAAGGACTTGTTCTGAAAAAATACTAGTTTGGAATGCTTCATAACTTGCTAATTCTTGAGATGTGATTGTGTTTGAATAATTTCAGCTTTGGCTTGCAAAACTTGCAAAAAAAGTTAGAGTAAATTGAAGAGTTTATTTATTAATCATGATTCTATTATCGATAGATGCGATTATTAGAGTGTTTAGTAACTTTAATAATTCTTGACTTCAAGCTATTTAAAGGTTGAATGAGACCTCCTTGTGCATCTAGAATCTAATTACAATTGGCTCAACAAAAAAAGAGGACTTCTTGCAAATCCACCCTTTGAGAATAAGAGACTCAACTAGTTTTATGTAGACATGGAAATTGGAGGTTTTTGAGTTCAATTGAGAATGCAACCAATAATTACAATACAATTCAACTTGATTTCAAAAAATAAAAGTAAAATTGCAAAAATGACTATTTGCAAGTAGCAATTAATGTTGATTCTGAAGTTGAATTGATGTGGATGGATACCATGATTTGAATATGAATTGTTCTTTTGATTATTTTGATTGAGTTTCCATTTGCTTAAATTTCATTAAGTTTCCATTAGATGCTTGTACTTGTAATATGAAGCAATGTTGTAATGAAGGAAAAAGTGATACCATAAAAAACAAGCACAAAAAAATTATTAAGCCCCCTTATTCCATTTTTGAGGTGGTCTAATACACAACTACAGCTAAAGAGATCTTGTTATCGATTTTGTATAATTACAATTCTTTTGTCCTTTTGCATGAGGAAATATGCCATTATAATTCCATGCACTCTTATTTCCAATTACACATGAATAATTATAATATAATGCTTCACCAAACACTTCTAACTTTGGATCTTATTCCGTGTTCCTTATTGTAGATGTTATCTTCATTGCCAGATTTAAAGAATGTATGGCAAGAGAAATTTAATATGATGCCACAAACACACTTGGGAGGAATTGAAACCAGAACTCTACACCTTCTATATCAACCACATTGTATAAAGTGCTTCCCAATATTCATTACACAAACCAAAGGCATGTACATTCTATCTCAACGTTCACATTTACTTTGGAATGTAGCTCAAACATAGACATTCAAGCCAATATCTATCATAATAACATTATGATCCATAGTTTTCCTTTTGCTCATTACTTGTTTCTTTGTATATGTTGTTCTACAAGTAGATTATATGTGTTGCACTATCCCACAACTTTATTTTATGAATTAATTCCTCCACATATCCATTTTACAAGATTGATTTTCCCAAACTACAACCACAATTTCACCTTATGCTTCGCATGGCACAAGAAGAAACAAGAGGAAGCTTCTCTAGGATAAGGATTGAATGCTTTAATGGTGTTGTCCTCCTTCAATGATATACCACCAAGATAGACAACAAGACTCCCAAGAACTATAACCACTCAATTCCCAAAGATTTCATATGATCCACAAAGTGAGTTGATTTGACACCAAGAGCACCCATGAGCCTACAGTGTGGGCAATACGCTAGTTGAAGCTAAAGTTCTTGCAATTGTTATTCACACAATGACACAACCAAATCGGTCATGATGAAATTAATCTAAAGCTAAAGGCTTATATTGATTTTATCAAATATTTCATATGATTTGATGGATAAATTTGTGATCTGGAAAATCCCTAGTAGATCATTGGAGGGTGATCATGCACTTCATACGGAAGTCAAACTTTGAGTTGAATATGTAGAAAATAAGTATCGAAAATATTCTAGCTAGGTTGTTCATGAATATGCAGTATAATATAATGTTAAAGGAGAGGAGGAGAATTGCGATGGTTAGATTTTTGTCTCTATGTTTCAAGCCAACTAGATGCTAGAATCACATGTCTGAAGCTAGAACCAATCATCATCATCATCATCACTACCATCTTCATCATCAACATCATCTTCATCATCATTTCCATCCTCGTCATCGTCATCCTCACTATAGTTATCATCCCCATCATTAGCATCACCATCATGATTGTCATCATCATTATCATCATGATTGTCTTCGTCATCATCATCATCATGATTGTCTTCGTCATCATCATTATCGCCATCACTATCATTACCACCATCATCACTACTACCACCAATGTCACTACCATTGTCATCATCATTGGAATCAAACACAATATAAGTTATAGAACAAGAACCTGCATGAGTTCTCGCTTTTTTGGAGGTCACATTTAGTAGTTGTTTTTATCTCCATCTTGAAAAGTGGTGCTACCGGTAGCACCCTTTTTTCTGGGTAGACGATGCCATAGGAACCATAGGACCAAGGAATGGTTAAAGTTAGGCTTCAACTCGATAAGAATTTACAACTTTATTGAAACCCAACCAAGTTCCCTTGCAATCAAAACCCTAAACCAAACCACAACTCAAAAAGATGTGCTACTAGTAGCACCCCTTTACTTTGTCAGTTAACATTTCCCTGGAAAAATAAACAAAACACATCAAATGAAAAACACACACACACACTTGAAAAAAAACTAAATTAAAAAAAAAAATGAAATAACACATTAACAATTAAAACAAAAAATTATCACATTTTAAAACAATTAATAAAAAAAAAAAAAAAAAACAACAGTGTTAAAAAAAATTCAAAAAAGACTAATTTTTTTAAATATAAAAATATTTTTAAAAAAATGGAAAATAAACATAATAAACAAAAGAAATTTGAAAAAAAATAAAAAAATAAAATTTAAAATCTAAATTTTTTTAAAGTTATAAAGAAAAAAAATTATAAAATTAAAAACTAAAACAAAATTATAAAAAAAAAAACTTGAAAAAAAGTTCTAAAATTGTAATTGTACCCTTTATCTCTCTCTCTCTCTCTCACACACACACACACACACACACACATAACAAAGACATGTAGTTTGTAATAATCTCATCTCATCTTGACTTGTGTATTTAGTACTGTGTATAAGGAGGTTGTCCCTTGAAGAAGCTTTCTATTCATCTATTTTCTTCATTATTAAGGCATGGATTACACTTTCTTGGTTATTTACGTTATTTTGGGGAATTTGGTGCATAACATTTCATATCAAATATTGGGTGCTTCCAAAATAAGTCATCTTGGAATTCTCTATAAATTTTTAATCGGATATTTCAGACATTGAAACTTAGAAAGGTCATAGAGGAGATATCAGATTATCTGTTGTATGAGTTTTAGGTTTTGGTTCATTACAGGTTTAGAGTTATACCTTGTGGATGTTAGGGTTTCTAACTAGTCCCAAAATTAGACTCAAACATGTGTTATGGTAAAAATTGTTATATCTGGAACATACAAGATCTAAATTGAGTGAGACCTATTTTATCGAAAATAGAATAGACTGTAATAGTTGTGGTATCAATTTAAAAATTAGATCCAAAAAATTGGACACATGGTGTGGTATATACACATTTGCTATACTGAAAAGGAAAAACAAATTGGTAAGGCTATCCTAACCTTTTATTGGCATATCAGAATTAGGTCAGACCTATGGCACTATAAAGAAGACATAAATGGATACTACAAGAAATAAAATTAGACTTAGAGCAGCCGAAATTGTAGATTTACCTTAGTTAGAAGTTTGGCCAGCAAGATAATCTCCAAACCAAGGTTTATAAAGGTATGCTAACTTGAATTATTTATAAGTTTTGGTTGGAATATCTATTTTGGGTGATTCAAAAGGTTTTATAGATAGTAAATAGATAAGGATTATAGTAAACATCATTTGATCAAATGGGAAAAGGTGTATGAAAAAAATATTACACCTATTAAACCTTTTGAAAGCTCAAACATGGATCCTAAAGAAGATGATGAAATGAGACATGAGCTATCTAAATGGAATGAAACATTGAGGGGATTGAATGAAAATTCAATGACATATTTTCAATTGATAAACCAAAAAATTGATATAGAAAAGGTGTTGAAAATAATCTTGCAAAGATGGCCAATAAAGAGAATATCAGGGGGATGGCCAATAAAAATATGGCACTAGAAGGACGGAGTGAAAGTAAATTTATGGCTACTAGAAGAAATTCTGCTAACACCTATAAAGACATAAATGTTTATCCTCACTGCTCCATTCAACGTAAACATACAAGGTTGAAACCTCAACAAGTGGTTGAAATAAGAGCAAAGGGACTATGTTTTAATTATGACAGCAAGTACCGTAAGGGGCGTAAGTGTAGTGAGAAGAAATTATTTTATATAGAATGTGAATAGGAAGATGATCCAAACTCATAAAAACATAAAGAAGTAGATATAGAAGATACTATTACAACCATATCTTTTCATGCATTGGTTGGCATTAGCACTTTTCAAATATTCAGGATAGAAGGATATATCAAAAAGAGAAAGGTAACAATGTTGATTGATTCTAGTAGTACACATAACTTCATTGATTGTAGATTAGCAAAACTTCTCAATTGCTTTATATATCCCACACCAACATATCAAGTAATGATTGCAGATGGAGGTACCATAATTTTTTTAGGGAAGTTTCATAGTATTAATCTTACTATGGGTGAATATTCATTGGATAGCCCAATGATTACAATCCAAATGTGTAGTGTTTATGTTGCACTAGGGGTCCAATGGCTACAATCAATGGGAATGGTGGCTCTTAATTTCCATGAAATATTCATAAGATTCTATTCAGAAGGAAAGGAAATTGAAATCATAGGTATTCTAGGGAAACTCTCTAGAGTGATAAGTTCTAATAGCATGACGAAAATGTTGAAAAGGGGACACCATGGAGTAATTGTATAATTGTGCTCACTAGATGTTCAAGCATCTATACATTCTATTCTAGTGGATCTCCAACAAGTTATTCACAATCATCCCAAGGTATTGGTAGATATTCGTAAAGGCCCCCCACTTGTTCAAGACGATGACCATGATATTCACTTGCAACCAGGAGGTGTACCACTTAACATCAAACCCTACGATACCCATATGCCCAAAAAAGTGAGATTGAAAAATTGGTTCAAGAAATGTTGGATGCAAGCATCATCCAACCTAGCCAAATTCCTTACTCAATACCAGTCGTGATGGTTCAACAAAAGGAATGTTAATGGAATATGTGTTTAAATTATATAGAGATCAATAAGGTTACCATTAAAGATAAGTTTCTTAGTCTTGTCATTGAGAAATTATTAGATGAATTACAAGGAGAAAAATTCTTTACCAAATTGGATCTTCATTTTAGATATCATCATATCAGAATGAGGAAATAATTCATTCAAAAAAAAACCTTCATAACACCTCAAGTTCATTATGAATTTTTTGTGATTACACCTTCCACATTTCAAAGATAAATGAACTCTATATTTAAACCGTTCCTCAAAAATATTGCGTTAGTAATTTTTGGTGATATACTTATCTATAGAAGATATTGGGAAGAGCATTTAGAACATGTTGATAGGGTCTTAAAACTATTGGAGGATCACCAAATATATTCCAATCCTTCTAAGTGTTCCTTTGGGGTTTAGGAAGTGGAATATTTGGGTCATATTGTATCTCACGAAGGAGTCAAAGTGGATCAAAAAAAAATTAAGGCTATCATGGAATGACCAATTCCTAATAATTTGAAGAGTATTAGAGGATTCTTAGGATTAACATGATACTACCACAAGTTCGTCAAGAATTATGGTAAAAAATAAGCACCTTTAACAAGGGTATTGGAAAACGACACATTCTCTTGGATTAAACAAGCAACCAAAGCTTTTGAAAAAATTAAAGTGGATATGTGCACAAATCTTGTATTAGCCACACCTGACTTCACAAAAACCTTTATTATGGAATGCGATGCCTCGAGGAATGGAATTGGTTTAGTTTTAATGCAAGAAGGGAGGCCCTAATTTTTGAAAGTTTCCAAATTAAGGGAAAAAACTTAGTCAAACCAATTTATGAAAAGGAAATGTTGGCCATACTACATACAATTAAGAAATGGTGACCTTACAAAAGAGGAAGACACTTCAAGGTAAGAACATATGATGACATCCTTAAGTACTTCCTAGAACAATTGTTATTGTTAGAAGGGTAACAAAAATGGGTTACAAATATGTTAGATTATACCTATGACATTGAAATTATCTAAAAAAATGGAAAACAGAATGTGGTGGTCGATGCACTTTCAAGAAAAGAAGATGACATTGAGGGATTGCTTTATGTTATTTCCATTATGCAATCTCATTGGGTAGAAGAAGTAAGGATGGAATAAAAACAATATAAAAAAGAATGGAATATTATTCTACAACTACAAGAGGACCCCAATTCACTAGATAAATTTGTGTGGAAGAATGATTCACTATGGTACCAAGATCGCCTATATTTATATAAAAATTCCTAACTCAAATAGAATATCCTTTTAGAATTGCACACTTCTTTTATAGGAGGACATTTAGGGTTCTTGAAAACATACCACATAATCGAGAAGGATTTCTCCTGGGAATGTCACTGATGTCCAAAATTTTGTGGAAGAATGTTTGGTTTTTCAATAAAACAAAGGAGAGACAATCAAGACATTGGATACTTTGCATCCATTATCCATACCAAGTTGACATTGGGAAGAGACCTCAATGGAATTTGTCACATGTCTACCAAAGTTAGAAGGAAATACTGTCATCATGGTAGTGATGGATCAACTCACAAAGTATGCCCATTTCTGCTATGTTTCTCATCATTTTAAAGCAAGTGCAATAGCTATGGAATTCATGGAAACAATTCATAAGCTACATGGAACCCCCAATTGATTATTGTAAGTAATAGAGATCCAATTTTTATCGGTAATTTTTGGAAGGAATTATTTTCTTGTTCGGGCACTCAGTTGGTCACAACTCTTATTACCATCCTCAATCTGATGGGAAAACTAAGATTGTGAATAAATGCTTAGATTTTCATCTTAATTGCTTTTCATATAATAAAAAAACACAATGTGTCAAGTGGTTACCCATAGTAGAATGGTGGTACAACACATATTTCCATACTTCATAAAAAATGCCAACATTTATGGCACTTTATGGCTATTATCCTCCTTCCATCACATCATCCATGAAAGAGAATGCTAAGGTTCAAGCAGTGGAGGATCACGTAGAGCACCAACTAGAAGTTCTATAATTATTGAAGGATAACTTGGTTATAACACAAAATGGGATGAAACGACAAGTATATAAACATCATAGTTTAGGAAATCTGAAGTGGGATATTGGGTATTTTTGAGGCTACAACCATACAAACATATGTCCCTCAAGCAGCAAAAGGACAACAAATTAGCACCAAAGTACTATGGTGCCTATAAGGTGTTGCAAAAGATTGGAAGTATGGCTTATAAATTGGAGTTATCACCAACTTCATATGTACACCCAGTCTTCCTTGTTTCTTGCCTAAAAAAGGTAATTGGTGACAAAATATCAGTCTAGACTACTTTACCAAAGATTAATGAAGGAAAATTAATACTATACCCTAAAACAAACATTGAGAAAAGGATCTGATAAACTACAAATCGAGCAATTAATGAGTACCTCATCAAGTGGATGAACTTTCCAACAGAAGAGGTAACATGGGAAGATGATTTATTCATGCAAAAACATTCAAAGTTAATCAAATGTTGAGAACAACACTTGTTTGAAGGGGAGGGGCATGTTAAGCCCTATATATTGTGACATTATGTAATATCGGTATTATCTTTATTGCTCGGCCCAGGACCCTAATTGTAATTATGTAGGATCTAGACTTATAATTGTACCCTTTATCTCCTATATATCTACCAAGAAGATATAGTTTGTAATCATTTCATCCCATATTGCCTTGCGTATTTAGTACATTGTATAAGGAGGTTCCCCCTAGAAGAGGCTTGTTATCCATCTATTTTCTTCATTATTAAGGCATGGATTAAACATTCTTGGTTATTTATGCTCTTTTGGGGAATTTGTTGCATAACAAAGAAATAGGTTAACCCTTTCCGCGTCCTATGATTTTGGTTGTCCATTCATCTCCTGGGAAAACATCACATCGGTTGTACTTTTTATATTCACAAAACCACTCCCTATGATGGGTCATATGAAATGAAGCATCTAAATCAATCAACTACTAATCATGATATGCATGCGTACCTATAGATTCCAAGTAAACATCACCTCCTTCATCTACAAAGGGTTTCATTTTTGTGGAAGGAGCATCATCAGATCCCTCACCTTCATCAACAAGGCTTAGATATGCAATTTTTCTTATAGTGCCCAACTTTACCACATTTCTAGTTCTTATTTTCAAATTGCCATAGAGATTTAGATATACCTATAGACTTATATCTTCCCACAAAAGACCTAAATTTCTCTCTTGGGAATGGCCTCTCATAGATAAAACATCCTTGGTCACATCCTCCATGGAGTTTCTCCTTATTTTTTTTATAACAATGATGCTACTATATCCACAAACTTTAACATGGATATAGTGGCACTACCAATTGCTACAGCTAGATTATACCAAGAGTCTAGAAAATTTCATATCCAATAAATACACTTATCTTCTTCTTCCATCTTAATATTAATAAAGGTTAGTTAATTTACTAGAGTATTAAATACATTTAGACGATCTACCATGGTGTCACCATCCTCCATCCTAACATGAAACAACTTCTTTCAAAAAAAAAACTTGTTTACCAAGGAGTTTGATTGATACAAATTCCCCATCTTATCCCATGGCTTATTTTCATTGTCTTCTCCATAAATGTTCAACGTCATTGAATTTGAGAGGTAGAGTAGAATCATGCTTCTCTCTTTTCTCTCCATCTTTTCCAAATATTCTCTTGAAATACTAATGGTATTTGTACCTAGATCCATAACAATCCATTGATCTCTGTCATTAAGAAGGTCTTCCATCATCAACTTCCATAACTCAAAGCTCTGGTCGTTAAACGTATTGATATATATTCTTGAATTGCTTTCCATTTTCCTTGCACAAGAGTCACTGTACAAAGCTCCCACTCCAACCTAGGTCTATTGCAGACCCAAGATACCCTTGATCTTTAGAGGATCAACTAAAGTCTAGTAACAAATGTGTCCATCTAAAGCCATTAACCTCCCTCTAATATCAAATGAAGAACTTTGATAAACCTATGCAAAGAAAATCAATACCAAACAAAATCTAAAACACAACAATTAACAATGGCTCACACAACACATTACATAAAGATTTACCATGGAAACCCAAAATAGAGAAAACCAACATTCCTAAAATTGTATCCACTCTCTATCTCATTGTATTATCTTTTATGTTTACAATACAATACTATAGCATCCAAAACCTTAATCCATTAACCCATTAGATCACAACCTCCTTAAGGGTGTGTGCAAGAAGATGACGGACCTTTTAGATGCAATCCTAGTTTTTGAAAACACGTTCCTGATACATAAAAATATAACATGTTTCTGATACCTAACACTTGGTAAGGTAAAACTCGAGCCTGACGTGTCACTAGACATGTAGGATAGGTAGACATAATGTGTACGCGTTATATAACTAGAAAATGTGTACACCTTATGTAGTTACGCATTTTGTAAATCTAAAATCAATTTAAATACACAGTCCCGACCACCCCCGATCACCCGCGGCGCATTTCACACATCAAAAACGCAAATTCGAGCTTAGACGACGTGCCCCTGAGTGTTGGAGGAGTTGGATTTCATTGGAGGGGAGGAAAATTCACCGATGGATTGTCATCTAATCAGGTAATTCATTCACCCATACCATTTATTTGTCAATTATAAACCTAAATTACCATTTTTTTATAGTTTAAAACAACCTAATTTTGTAATATTTATCAAATTGGAAATAACCCAATCTCTAATTAAATTCACATCTCCCTCAACCAAGATGAGTGAATAATTACAATGAATCCCTTTTCAAGAACTCAAAAATTCCTAATGCAACCAAAAATCGAAAAAAATAGAACTCCTCCCTTTCTACAATGTATCCATCCACATGAAACCCAAATTTCCAACCCTCAAAGGCCATTTCCCCATGATACTAATTGAATAAGTTTCCTCGGAAATGGCCATAACAAGATGAAATGCATGCACAAGCGTGAATAGAAAAAATGCATAAAAAATTATTGACTTGATTTCTCAAAATTTCATCAAAATCATTTGTCCATGAAAATAATCAAAATTTCATCACAAGTGTATGTAGTTATACATTGCCTCTTAGTTAAGCACCCTTAACTAAATTCCAAAACACATTAACAAAGTGCCTCTCGGGCCTGCCCTATCCACACCCTCGATCAATCTACTCAACACTCTGGGACCGTCGATTCAAATCAAAGACATGTCGAGTCTCTAAGCTCATCTACAACCAATTGTATTCCAGTCCACAATTTCCCCATTTTACCATGTCACTTTTGGTTGGTTTCCATGTTTATAGAACAATGGAAATGGTGAACACCCATGAACTACCTAGAGTGTGTCGTGAGAGTGTTCCCAACCATGATCGAGTCAATGATATTTAGAGGATTGGTGGCATCCCTATATCACCCCTTTTCTTGCCTCAAATATCCTAATAGTCCCTCGCCCTTGTCGTTTACATATCCAACAATCCTAATCTACACTCAGAAAGACCTGCGGCCCTGACCTAGTAACTACTCCTAGAAACCTATCCTAAAACCCTTCTAACATTCTTACCTATCTCGTCCCTTCTTCCCTTGGATGTTGTCCTAACCCTACATCTATCCTAAACTTCCATCCCTCTTAAAGATTGTGTTTAAGACACTTGTCTGAGTTTTACCACCTGACATGCCCCCGGGCATGTTACCTTAACCATCTTTCTAAGCCTAACAAGTCATATCGTATTCTTACTTATTCATTAATTGAATGTAGTCACAGTCCTAGGAATGTGAAATTTAAATTCAGTTGTTCTATCTCAACTTAATCTTCATCCTCCTAATCAACCACCTTGTCATATCAATCACATATCATAATACTTGGATCATTAATAAATATACATGTGATAATTATGAGATAACACTGTCATATTCCACTTGTGATATCTTATTAAGTTGACATTGTTGTTATTGTCATTATAGTCACAATCTCTAGTTGATTATTCAACATCTTAGTCGTTAATAGTAATCTCAAGTATATGTAATCATATTGGCAAGACAAACTCATACATATCCATTTCATTCCATGCCACTTTGTCCTCCCCTCCAACCACAAGGCGTAATATGTTGAAATCAATAAATTTAATGTTAGCTTATGAAGTTGATGGAAATATTGTTTTATGCAAGGGACGTAAAGGCCAAAACATGTCAAAATAACACTCCTAAATTCTAAGAAGTTTAAACCCAAGTTTGCATGGAAAAGTCACCAATGAGGGTTAAGAAGTGCCTTAACTTCTAGAAAGAAGTTGAACTAAACTTACTTTTTAATTGTTAAATGTTTAATTTTAAGTTTTAAATGTATGTAAGTGAATGCCATTAAATTGCTTACTTGAGTTTGATTTAATACATTTTCAATTTTGAAGAGACGTCATTATATACCATGTATATGTTTCTGATGATTTTCGTATTGATGTTTTTATTATAGTTGCGACTATGGACACAAATGTCGAGATACTGATTGAGCTTTCCCGCCTGAGGGGCATTAGTGCAGCTTTTAGTGGTGGTGATAGGATTCGCTGCTCACTTGCATGAACCTTGGATGCAATTGTTGACACGATTTCACAGTCTAGCAATGTACTATATGATATTACATCATATAGAGAAAGAAAAAGACAAGAATATGATGATGGGCTAGACTAAAATGCAATAAAAAAGTTGAAAATATCCAAAGAGCTCATATTTGCATTGTTTAGGGACCCTCGGTGGGGGGAAATCCCAAATGCAAACAGGCCTCATATCTCTATTGAGTGGTGCACATTTCAACCATTTGTTGATAACTGGATGGACAGATGGTCCATGGTTTTTGATAGGCCACTACATAACAACAGGGAAATTCCCCTATATTTCCTTCGAAAGATGTATGCAGAGTTCGTGTTACATGAACACGTAAACTATTTTGATATCTTGTAGTTTCATGGGATCGGTGGGGGGATGCCCCAAAACCGACCCAATGCGAGGCTTCAAGACCAGGATCGCCCTATCCATGCACCTCGCAGGCAGTTGCCTGGGCCAAATGTCCCACCTGCACATCATGTTATTCCATGGACACGTGATGCGTTTTTGAGTTTGGCACGGGCGGTTGTTCGCCATGGCACTATGGTTCAGCATATGGATGAGGAAGGGACATCTTTCCCTGGTGTGGTACATACACCAGGTTGTCACCATGCAGGACCATCGTCTAGTGCAAGACCATCCACTAGTGCAGGACCATCGGCACATCCCTAGCCTAGTATTGAGCCTGACGAGTGCACATCGTGTGGTCATCCCTGCTATGGTCTTTCCTCATATGTTTCCTTTAGTGGGTTTTTGAGTGAGGTATGTAGATGGTTAATTGTAATAAAATCTTCATTTTTTTTCCTCTTTGTACACATATATATAGTTTGAGCTAATATATTAATTTTGTGAACTCGCAGTTGATGCTTTATGCCGACAGTGATGCCCCAGAGTCAGATGTTCCAGACTCTACAGGGGGGCATGAAATTCCATTCACTGATCCCATCATTGGTGGAGGGATTCATGATGCTACCCAGTTGGCATGCCCCTCTTGTATAGCACCCATTGTCGTATGTCACACCAAGGTAAATATTTTAAAATTTCAGTATTTTAATACTTTTTAATTTGTTCATTTCCACATACTTTACATGTTAGTTCACTAATTCTATCTACGGTCTAATATTTACAATTATTAAACTTGCAGATGGTAGATCCTTCATTGGGGAAAGCCAATGTGGACGTAGCATCCATGGTCGTCTCATCCGAGGAAACATCTAAGCTCCAGGTAAACAATTAAAAATGTCATTTTTTAAATATATGTCTATTCGTTGAATCATGCATGTCTAACTACATGAACACTTGCTGACTGTAGGCACCAACAGAGACATATGGACCATTGCCTGGATTTGTCTCTCCTCCTAGGCCATTCATGAACAAGGTTCGTGTGTATGTGAGGCGGCCTACTCCTATTAAGACTCCAATTGCCCACGACCATGGGCTTACTGATACCATGGTAATGTATATCCTTCGATGATATTTGTTGGTTAACTTGAAATCCAATGCATAAATAATTTTTGTTAATGTTTGAATTGCATGTTTACTGCATCAAGAACCAAAGTTGTTGATTGAAAACCTCGCATTGATGGTTGATGCAGCAATCAGTGCTGCATCTGCAATGGAAACTGGTCACACAGAGATATGTAACTATTTCAACATGATCTTTACATAGTTTATTATTGTTGTATATTGTTTATTCATGCATGTCTAACTATGTCAACATTTTGTTATTGTATCCACCAGCAGCAAGAGCAGTTCCTAGCCCCCCTAGTTCGACCATGGTTGCGACCATCTTGGATGTTCAACCAATAGCTCCATATGCTACACAAGGAACGCAATCCCCTTTGCCACAGTCTCTCGTTCAGGTGAGATGTCCATTAGTGACCAAGTGTTTCATGCAATTTCCATGCACATGTTGATAATTGTTGATTTAATTGTTGAGCTAATGTATTAGTACATAGTTAGTTGAATTTAACAATTGATATTTAATTTGCAGGCTCTAGAGACGCACACTGATCCTAGAGATGTGCCTAGAGGATCAACGTCGGGAAAGAACAAGAGGAAGCTTGAATTTTGATGTGTCTTATGGGATATATGTACATTTGGATACATGTACATGTGGCTTGGATAGCTTTGGATACTTTTGGATATATATGTACTTTTGGATACATGTACATTGACTTCATTGTGCATGTACTTTTGGATACATGTGCATTGACTTCATTGGATACATGTACTTTTGGATACTTTTGGATATATATGTACTTTTGGATACATGTACTTTTGGAGACATGTACATTGATGTTTCACTTATAAATGAATGATACATTTCACTTTGTATTTGTTCTTCGGTTTCCACATGTTCTTGTGTCAATCTATTGTGTTGATTTGTGTGGATTATCTATTACTCATGAATGCGCTATGTCAAAAGAACAAACTATTATATTTAAAGGTTTCAACGAACTCACTACATGCACACTAATTGGTTATCTAATTAAAAATTGTGATTTTGGATGATCATTACAAGTTAAGTCAAAGTTCTTGCTCGTGTAATTTAATAAAACTAAGTGCAATACAATGTATTTCAAGGTTTCAATGAACTCACTCATGCACACTAATTGGATAGGTCAAATTAAAATTTGTGAGTTTGGATGATTAAATTACAAGTTAAGTCAATGTTCAAGTATAATTTAATAAAACTAAGTGCAATACATGCTACACATTTCATCAACCCCCAAAATTTGATTGTACAATTAGATTCAACACTACATATGAGTAACTACATACAAGTGCTCAAAGCAACATTGGTGAAAGGAACAAACGTTACCTCGGGATTCAAGAAATAAAGTGCCTTCTATTCTTGACTAGATCCTACATGTTAAATTATTTATGTAAATGTTTTATGGTTAAATTTATGCATTGAACTAATGGTTATAATGGGTATAAAGCATTTATCTAGATCAAGTATAAAAAAATTTAACATGGTATAAGAGGTGAGCTGTCAAGAAGGAAATTATACAAGCCTTAACAAAACAGAAACCCTAGGAGGACCAAAAGTCACCAAGTGTCCCTGAACGACATTTTCATGCGACTTGCAACTCGACATAACTCGGAAACCGGAGGTCGGATCGATGAATTGTCGACTCCGTTGGTCTCCTGCCGTGCGATTACCTCTAAGGGACCTCTCCCTCGCCTTCTCATGGTCCAGTGACTTCATTGTGCATTCATTTCGTAAACTAGGGTTTTGCTCAGTTTCATTGCATGCAATCTTGCATTGGTGGGTCAACTCAGCAACACCCTCCCCCGAACCAGTGTTGGTAGTGTTCCCACATCGACATTCCCCATACACACTTGCAGGAGCCAACAACACGCAATCTTACTGCTCCGTTTGCTTTTTCGCTCCCGGACCGAAAGTCACCAAGTGTCCCTGAACGACATTTTCATGTGACTTGCAACTCCAAATAACTCGGAAACCGGAGGTCGGATTGATGAACCGTCGACTCCATTGGTCTCCTGGCATGTGATTACATCTAGGGGGCCCTCTTCCTCGCCTTCTCATGGCCCAGTGACTTCATTGTGCATTCATTTCGTAAACTAGGGTTTTGCTCAGTTTCATTGCATGCAATCTCGCATTGGTGGGTCAACTCTGCAACACCCTCCCCCGAGCCATTATTGGTAGTGTTCCCACGTTAGCATTGCCCATACACATTTGCAGGAGCCAACAGCACGCAATCTTGCTGCTCCGTTTGCTTTTTCGCTCCCGGACCGAAAGTCACCAAGTGTCCCTGAACGACATTTTCATGCGACTTGCAACTTGACATAACTTGGAAACCAGAGGTCGGATCGACGAATCGTCAACTCCGTTGGTATCCTGGTGTGCGATTACCTCTAGGGGGCCCTCTCCCTTGTCTTCTCATGGCCCAGTGACTTCATTGTGCATTCATTTCATAAACTAGGGTTTTGCTCAATTTCATTGCATGCAATATCGCATTGGTGGGTCAACTCTGCAACACCCTCCCCCGAGCCAGTGTTGGTAGTGTTCCTACGTCGGCATTGCCCATACACACTTGCAGGAGCCAATAGCACGCAATCTTGTTTCTCTATTTTCTTTTTTGCTCCTGGATGAAAAGTCACCAAGTGTCCCTGAACGACATTTTCATGTGACTTGCAACTCGACATAACTCGGAAACTGGAGGTCAGATCGACGAACCGTAGACTCCGTTGGTCTCCTGGCCTGTGATTACCTCTAGGGTTCCCTCTCCCTCATCCTCTCATGGCCCAGTGACTTCATTGTGCATTCATTTCATAAACTAGGGTTTTGCTTAGTTTCATTGCATGCAATCTCGCATTGGTGGGTCAACTCTGCAACACCCTCCCCCGAGCCAGTGTTGGTAGTGTTCCCACGTCGGCATTGCCCATACACACTTGCAGGAGCCAACGGCATGCAATCTTGCTGCTCTGTTTTCTTTTTCGCTCTCGGACTGAAAGTCACAAAGTGTCCCTGAACGACATTTTCATGCGACTTGCAACTCGACATGACTTGGAAACCAGAGGTCGGATTGACGAACTGTCAACTCCGTTGGTCTCTTGGCGTGTGATTACCTCTAGGGGGCCCTCTCCCTGATGTTCTCATGGCCCAATGACTTCATTATGCATTCATTTTGTAAACTAGGGTTTTGCTCAGTTTCCTTCAATGCAATCCCGTCTTCTCAAAAACGAATGCTTACCAGATCCTTTTCGGCCTCAAACGCCTCGGCAATGAATGGAATAGCTCGGCCTGGAATGAAATGCTTGCCAAATCCTTTTGAGCATGGTCTCCTATCATCTCTTCCCCGCCAGTATGGATAAAATTTTAATTGAATTCCATACCTAAGGATTGTATCATACTATGTTTCAATTCCTAAAGAGCCTGATATGGCCATGCCTTCTCATACTTGAGAAAAAGATGGCAAACACAGCTTCCACATCCATGCATCTATTTGGAATCGCTTTGTTGAAGTACGTAGCCAATAGAAATGCAACCAGTAATCAAAAAAACCTCAGTAAATGACCCACAAAGCAAGGGACTCTGAGTCATATTTGAATTCGTTGAAACCTAAAATGCATACTTATCACACTGCAAGATACTCTTGGTCACTTCCAAGATGCAGGAGCCTCTGAACCACTTTTGAAAAACAAATGCTTATAAGATCTTGTAGGTCCATTTTGGAAACTAGGGTTTTGCTCAGTAAGGGAGTGTGCAATTTTTGCACACGGGGGTCAACTTTGTAAAATCATCCTCCAAGCACTTATGGCTAGAGTTCCAAGCTGGAGCCTTCCTAGACACACTTGCAGGACTCCCTGGAACCCGATTTTGTTGCACAGTCGTCATTCTATGCCCCTGGTAGGCATACAACAGGTGTCCCTGAAGGCCTTTTGGATGCAAGACAGAATAAGCCATAGAATGACGACCGTGGCTTAGATCGACAAATCGTCGACTCCATGGGATTCAGGGCACCAGGATAGTGCTATGGGTGCCCCTCGCCTTCGGTCCCATGGCCAAGGTGTCATCTTGTAGGTCCATTTTGGAAACTAGGGTTTTGCTCAGTAAGGGAGTGTGTAATTTTTGCACATGGGGGTCAACTTTGCAAAATCATCCTCTGGGCAGTTATGGCTAGTGTTCCCAACTGGAACCTTCCTAGACACACTTGCAGGACTCCCTGGAACCCGGTTTTGTTGCACGGTCATCATTCTATGCCCCCGGTAGGGATACAGCAAGTGTCCTTGAAGGCCTTTTGGATGCAAGATGGAACAAGCCATAAAATGACGATCATGGGTTGGATCAACAAACCATCAACTCCGTTGGATTCAGGGCACCGGGATAGTTCTAGGGGTGCCCCTCTTCTCCAGTCCCATGGCCCGGGATAGTTCTAGGTGTCATCTTGTAGGTCCATTTTGGAAACTAGGGTTTTGCTCAATAAGGGAGTGTGCAATTTTTGCACATGGGGGTCAACTTTGCAAAATCTTCCTCCGGGCACTTATGGCTAGTGTTCCCAGCCAGAACCTTCCTAGACACATTTGCAGGACTCCCTGGAACCCAGTTTTGTTGCACGGTTGGAATTCTATGTCCCCGGTAGGTATCCAGCAGGTGTCCCTGAAGGCCTTTTGTATGCGAGACGGAACAAGCCATAGAATGATGATCGTGGCTCAGATCGACAAACCGTCAACTCCGTTGAATTCAGGACGTCGGGATAGTGCTAGGGGTGCCCCTTTCCTCTAGTCCCATGGCCCAAATGTCATCTTGTAGGTCCATTTTGGAAACTAAGGTTTTGGTCAGTAAGGGAGTGTGCAATTTTTGCACACAAGGGTCAACTTTGCAAAATCATCCTCCGGGCACTTATGGTGATGATGATGAAGACATTGATGGTGATGGTGATGGTGATGGAGATGGTGAGGGTGATGAAGATGGAGATGGTGATGGGATGGTGATGATGTTGATCAAGACATTGATGGTGATGGTGATGGTGATGGTGATGGCGATGTTGATGAGGAACCTAGAGATGACAATGATGATGAAGATTTTGATGATGATGATGATGATGGTGGTGGTGATGATGAAGATGTTGATGATGATGGTGATGGTGATGGTGATGGGAAGATGACGATGATGAAGAAGATGATGATGATGGAGATGTTGATGAGGAAGGGGGAGATGACAATGATGATGAAGATATTGTTGAAGATGATGATGATGGTGATGGTGATGGTGATGAAGATGATGATGATGATGGTGATGGTGGTGAAGATGATGATGATGATGATGATGATGATGAAGAAGATGATGATGATGGAGATGTTGATGATGAACCTAGAGATGACAATGATGATGATGGAGATGTTGATGATGAACCTAGAGATGACAATGATGATGAAGGGTTTTGCTCATAAAATTTATCAAGCTTTTGAGTTTCATGATAGTGGCACCATTGTGGAGAGGGTGAAGAGACCTAGTGTTACTTGTAGGGATATTAGGACATATTGGAGGAAGTATCTAAAGGGTACATAGGGTTTAGTGGTAGGTTTTGGGTGAGGGTTAGGGTTAGAGTTATAGAAGAAAATTGAATTAGGTCATTTCTCTAATGTACATTTTATATTAATGGTATGGCTTGGTCTAAGGTGTTGCTCTCAAATAGATAATTCATTATGAAATATTTAACAAGACATGAATTAAATTTAATATAAGTGTATTGTTAAATATAGTGAGCATTGAGCATGGGCAACCAAATCTATGAATATGTGTATTGTTAAATATAATTTTGTTGGGTGAAGCCAATAACCAACATAATCAACATAATATAAGAGTTTTTTTGGGTTGGGGATAATCAACTTGTGTGTAGAGCTCTAGGCATCAAAGGTTGATGGGTGTCTCCCTACACATAAACAATCCAGATTAGCTATGTAATGATCCCATTACAAAATGCATGTGTATTCAATCAAACAAATTAGCATTAGATCACCCAAGGAAAGTTTCATCTAACTCTACCCAATCCCATAATCTTAGGGTTTATTGATCATATGTAAAAAATGGCATATTCATAAACTTGACATACAAGAGAACTTTTGACATATTTATAAACAACATAAATGTAAATTTGGCATATCAAGAACACAAAATTGACATATTCATAAACAACATATATGAGAAAATTGAGCATATATCAATATTCAATTACAAATAGTATAAATAGTATAGTATTAAAAGTATGTAACATACCTCATCATGTTAGATCCCACCTATTATCATACAACCAAGCCCTCCAGATCATCTCTTATATTGATGGTCTCCATTAGTCTCTCGTGCTCTGTATCCAGTAAGAAGTAGCATACCTTCGATGAATTTCGACTATGCATTGTTCGTACCTGGAGGTTTGTACCAATGATTAAGTTGGTAAAGTGATACACACTTGCACCTGGTTTGTAATCCCTGTAAACATATCCACCCTTCTTTCTTGCATTGTTTTCCTATGTCAAGTATTCACCTTTAACAACCATAGATATGACTGGGAAGTGGTTGTTTTCATCATCAGTCATGGACATAATGAGGGTTTGCTTTCCATCTATACAACGTGCCAACCAGTAATCACCACCCCATTCACTATCATTATATATATATATATATATATCAAGCATTTAATACATATGGGTTGGTAGTTGGGCACACTAATGGTGCACGGGGCTCAACGCAATCGTTAAAATAAACTCGCAAGGAGTTTCAATTAAAATCTCCACCCACCAATTTCATGGTAGTTACGACGATTTTACGCTTCAATCTTGTGCAATGGTCAACAGAAGTATCATTAAATAGTGCGATCGGGGAGTTGCAATGAGGAACGACAAAGAGCGCAAAAGTATGGTGCAATGATCGGCGATGACTTTAAGCGAAAGGGTTGCGCAATGGTCGGCAGGGTTATCGTTAAACATTGCAATCGGGGAGATGCGAGGAAGAGCGACCAACTTAACCAAAACTTGGCGAAACGCTTAAGAGCGGGCAATGAGGATCAGCGAGACTAAGCCTGAAGGCTATGACCGGTCGGTGAAGTTAAGAATGGAAACAGCGCAATGGTCGACACAAAAAGGTTAAAAAAATGCGACGAAAATGTAAGAGAAATCCCTTTTATAAGCGATCGATCGATGAAAGATGATCCAGAACAGTGCGCAATGGTCGACAAAGTTAGACCTAAAACCTGCACAATGGTCGGTGAGAACAAAAGTAAACACTACGACTGGTTGGAAAAGTTAGGCATAAAAGCTGCGACCACTTTAACAACAAAGACTGCTGGTCAGAGAAAAATAGACTAAAAGCTGTGACCAGTCTTTTGGGGGAAAAACTTGAATTTTTTTCCTTAGTCACGAAAAACAACTTCTTTTGGAGAAAATACAAGGGACAACTTAAAAGGTCAAAAACCAAACTTTCAAGAGACCACAAAACTCTCTAAAAATAGAAGGAGGGGCCCTATAATTTTCAGAAAATTATGGGGATCAGGTTGCAGCAGCAAAAATCCTTTAACATGTTAGGTAATGACGTGGATCTCATCTCTCTCAACATCAAGGCAAATTTGTTGTCAAATGCATCAACATAGCACAGGGTGTTTAATATCAGCAGGTATTGAATTGCACACTTTCATGAACCTAGCAGAAAATTCTTCAACCGTCTCCATGTTGTTTTTCTTTAGGTTATTGTATTGGGTTAATATCTATAGTGTATTTTGTTTATCTTCCCACCTTGCTAGGAAATCTTGTTCAAACCCATCATAGCTAGTGATGCTCCCTGCCGAAAGAGCCTTGAACCACTTTTTAACCTCCCTAGAGAAACTCTGTGCAAACAATCACATCTTGACATCATCATCATCCACATCCTCTAGGTCTATAAATTCATTGAATCTGTTTACATGCTGTTGGGATGTAATGCGACCTTCCCCATCATAAATTACAATGCATTGAGCATAGTTCTAAGGTAAATCATGGAATTGGGAACGAAGTTCCAAGGGACCAAATCTGGAAGCCATTGCTCTAGGGGTTATGGGACCTGAGATTGGGGCCTGTGGAATAATAGGGAAAACAACAGGGATATGGAAGGAAGCAATAGTATGTCCTTGTGCAATAGTGGATGGTATTTGGGCCTTTTTATCAAAGCTTGTTTCTCTGGGAAAGGAAAAGGGATCTGTGGCTTCTTTAAATTTTTCTTCTTCCGATGACTGTAACTTTTCCCAAAGAGATACTAATGCATACGATTGTAACTTTTCCTCATCAAACATAGTTTGAATTAAGTTTGTTTCAAAATTGGACCTAAACAATGAGTTTTCAAACTTTAAGTCAAAGGTGATACTATCTATACTTTCAGCTTCTTCCTCTAGAAAAAGAAAAATATCTATTTAATTGAGGAGTACCTGCTTTTTCCTTTTCCTTTCCCTTTCGAGGGATCTCTTATGGATTTGGAACAAATTCTGTGGGTTCAGGATCTGGATTGTTTCTGGTGTACACTCGTCATGAAGCCAGGATTCGCTCAATGAAATCGCTTATAGATTCTTGTGGAACCGAATATTTCGTCAATGAATTCTTGAGGGAAAATGATACACAGCCAACTGGATGTCCAAGTCTCTGTTTGTCCTCAGAGAGAGGACTTGGTCCTTTGTCGTTATTTCCCAGGGAATATGAATCTTTCACTCCCCGACAACTGGGCTAGAATGTTATCGCTCTACTAACTCTCTTGGATGTGGAAGGAAGGGGTAGAGGTAACTATTTCAAACCAACTTGCAGACTAGAAGCTATCCCTTACAACCAAGAGAGGGATATGTCTTACAACTCAGTTTCTAGATGCTATCTTTCAATGGATGTTTGTGTAATCAAGGAAACAAGCTAGATATTCCGTGGGTAGGTTAGGGTTTTGGGTTTTTTCAAAGTGGTGGGATCAAGAGAAAATCCCCATTAGGCATGGAGTCAAAAGGTTGACACACAATTCATAAGGGTGATCAATGACTGGTTGGAAAATGCTCAAGGAAACAGAGGCAAGATAGCCAATATCTCCTAGTCAATCAAATTGTTGAGGTATGGGGGGGAATTGGGGCAAACAATGCATTAAATAAGAGCATTCAATGATGAATTCTACCTTAACTTTGGAGGAAATGATAACAGAAAATTTGTTTGAAAGTGATGAAACATAGCATCAAGTCAAGGATGAATTCTGAATACAATAATTTCATTCAGACATTGAAGATAACATGAAAAATGGAAAAACTTAGAAATACACACATTCACGAAGAATAACACAGACAAAGAAAGATAGACACATGAATCTCTGCTAAAAGCATTCAATACTTCTGCATTGAAATATTTCATTAAACTTAGAAAGACAACAAGAATCCAATAATCAAGAGTTTTTTCTCTCCAAAATCCCAACCCTTGGATCTTCTAAAAACCTGCCATATATAGGATTCCAATTATTGTGCATTAAAAAAATCGTAATGCCTTTCGGCTATTACTAAAAATAGCAAATGGGAATGGAACTTTCATGTGTGCAAATTAACCTAAAGTCTAGACTATGACTTACGAATTGTTGTCTAGTTAATTGATTGTGAAGCTGAGAAGAACCGGTTGCTAACTGACTGATAATGGAAATTGAGAAACAAGCCAGCTGCTAGCTATCTCCTCCACTCATTCAGATTGTCTAGGCATATATCAGATTCCTGTGAGATGCAAAAAAATTAGGGATCGAGCTGATTATGTCTAGCTCAACAACTCCTGTAGCATACTCCAATTTCCCCCCATTATAAAAGATACATAAGTTGAGTTTCAATCATTTTCATAGCACCCTCCACTTATTCTCCATAATACGCGATGCAAAAGTTAGGTTCTAGAACTTTCGCAATGCACTCCAATTATTTTCCATAATACAAGTTGCATAAGTTAAGTTACAGAACTTTCGCAGCGCACTCTAGTTATTTTCCGTAATACGCGTCGTAGAAGTTAAGTTCACTTTCGCAGTGACCTTCTTTGCTTTTAATGAGCCAACGCTATGGGAGTTCTAGAAACTATCGAAACTCTAGGGTTTCACACCATCACCTTTAAATTCCTTTCTTGGGGCTCAAAAATAACTGTTATTTGTCTTCTTTTATGCCTGATGTTCATCCATGCATGTGCCCATAACCTTCCACTATTTCAAACCATCAAACAAAATTGAAACCCTAATGCTGGAGCTTCTCGCTGACCGTTTTCTTCTTACTTTGAGCAATATTCGGGTGTTTTGAGTACTTGCCTCCCCCAAGTAGTAGGTACCAATTTCCCAAAATTTAGGGCTTATCTTTAGGAAACCCTAGCTATCCAAAATGTAAATTTCCAAGGATTACCTATATTCAATCAAAACTGTGGCTGGGATGTGAGAGATGCGTCATTCCCCCTGAGAATCCACTTCATCCAGGAGATTAGGTTTCTTCCTGACACTTCTCCTCTTTTGAAAAGATGCAATTCTTCTGTAGGTGCCATGTTTTCTGCTTGTAATGATTTGTTCCTTTTATATATTTTTGTACCTACTTCCTGAGGGGAAAACCTCTCTTCAATCTTCTTTTAGTGTTATATAACATGCCTTCTATCACATATAGCTCCTTTGTCAAATTCCCCCTGTATTTTCTTCTTTCGTCCTCGATTTGTACCTTTTCTTCTCTTGCCTCTTGCAACTAGGCTTTCAACTGGTTAATCTCAGAATTTGCATCATCTCTCTGTGTAGAGGGATGGGATTCAAGAATTTCTTCATCGTCCAACTGAATGGGAGATTCAGGGAGAGTGTGAGGGGGGAGTTTCAATGGTAGTTGTGAGAGTTTCCTTACCTGTGGGACCCATCTTCTTAGCTGCTGACTTGGACAAGGGATTTATGGGAATTGTTTTCTTAGTCACCTACGATGTAAAATCCAATTTCTCCCCTTTCAACTTTTCCTTCTTCTTCTGAGTGTCTAGACCTTTTGTAACCTTGGATTGCCTCTCATATGTTCGGATAGTTTTTTCCTCTTGCGTTTCCTTCCTCTTTCCCTTTTTAGGGATGATTTTCCTTACTGGTGTTGATTTCATGGCTTTAGGGTCATACCCAGCCAAGAAGAGGAAAGTGTTCCGTTCTCTCCCTAACTTATTCAATTCTTCTAGTACTGGAAGGTTTATGAGGCCAAAATGGAAAATGTAATGATCAATTTTTTGGCCTTGTGATTGTGCTTTATCTATCATCTTTCATAGGAGCCTGAAAAGGTAGTAGGGAATATCTAGACGTCGTCTCCCTATGAAATGGAGCAGGAATCTTAAATGGTACTGGTATACTGTGTCAAACCTCCATTCACAAGTGAAACAATTATGGATAATTAGCAAGAGATCTCCATACTGCTTAGTAAGCCAAGACATGGTAACCCCATCAGTCAAATCTTCTCCTTTATGCTAATCCTTCAGAAAATGGTCACACTATGTCATCTGGAACTTGGTTACCTTAAACCACTCCTCTCCTTGCCTGGGTATCTCAGTTGTAATCTCTATGGAGTCTACCGTGACTGCATTTCCAAAGGTCTGACTTTGGTCTTCCTACCATGAAAATTTAGCACAAAATTTTGGGCCACCTGTCTGTGATACCCATGCAATTTCTCACAAAACCTTAGGTAGCCTACACAGTGGAAGAAATGTCAGGCGATAGGGTTCACATATATCCATTATGTTCCTTGAGGTTCAAAAAATACCAGGGCCCAAC
Organism: Larix kaempferi; assembly: GCA_027924585.1. Taxonomy (NCBI): domain Eukaryota; kingdom Viridiplantae; phylum Streptophyta; class Pinopsida; order Pinales; family Pinaceae; genus Larix; species Larix kaempferi. Next base: position 3,041,579 of record BSBM01000717.1, on the reverse strand, counting down.
TCTTCTTACTCTTCTTCTTAATGCTTGTTGTCTCCATGTCACTGTTCGGCCTTTTGTTGGGTGTATGAGCTATCTCGAAAAGAACACCTAATATTTAATTATCAACCGGGGTTGGTAATCTTAGAGTTGAGGCAAAATATATGCTAAGGTAGAATGGCACCTAATTTTTTCGGCCTGTCAGACCTTCAAATATTTAATAAAGAAAATATCGAAAGATATTTCAAAATAAAAAACCGAGTCAAACTTAGAAAAATATAACGATTAAATGTAACTAAACCGACATATCAGAATAGTATAGATTATACTACTCTACTCTATGTTTAGACAATGGAAAAAGATGAAATATAAATACTAGGAAGCAACCACTTATCAATAAACAAAAAACTATTGAATTTAAATTTTACAATTATGAGCAAGGTGTAAAATGATTAATTCACAACTAGACTAAGAAAAGAATGAAACGGTTAACCGATGATAATTATTAGGGAGAACTTGTAAATGTAAATAATTATTACTAGGGAGAACTTGTAAATGTAATTTATTCTAGAATTGAACTACCAATTTTTAGATTCAACTGTGAATAACTATCTACGAGATAACGAAATTCAATAATAAACTACATAAACAGAAACTATGCTAATCAAAGCAAATGAACTAAATAACATCAACAACTAATTCAATAAAAGCATATATTCCCATGTAACAGGAACTGGAGTGAACGTATCGTAATGGCTTTCAAATGTAATAGCAAAACAGAATGGAAGTAAATCTAATCTAACTTCAATGAAGAGATGTAAACTACAAAGGGACCAACTACAATTAACTTTAAACGTGTTGATCTATCTACTATCCATGAAACTAATGAGACTAGGTGTTTAATTGAACTGAATTGATTTGGAAGCAAGTAGAAAACTTGATAAAGATGCTTATTATTGATCCAAATTTAAATATTATGAATGTCTCATTATTTGCATGAATGGAAACTAATCTTTATAATTAATGAATTAAAAACAATTTGAAGAAGGAAATTATTATCTATCACTTGAAAATTAAAAACTAATAAATTCTGAAACAACAACTAATGATAAGATCTGAAACACAACTTAATTTGGAAGAAGGTTAGAAGAAGGTGAAGGAAAATAAGATGAAAAGAGGAAATAATAAGGAAACTTGATAAAAAAGAACTCTATGAAACATATAACCAGATTTAAATTACATCTCAAATAGTTAATTAGAAACAAGAAGAATGATATCTAATAGACAGAAGAAACTGGATTCTAACAAATCACAAAACTAGTATTGAAAAGTTAAAAATCCAAAAAATGATCCGAATGCGGGTCCGAATGGTCGTCCGAATGGCAGTTCGAATGAGGAAAAATGAGCTAAACTAAAGAGAAGGAGGGCTTAAGTGAACTTGACGTTAGCTGGAAAATGCACATGAACCTATGATGCAAAGAAATCAGTTAGAAGACTTGTTGAGAAGCTATGTTAATAGAAAGCAACCTAATTTAATCATTGTCTAAAGGAGATAACTATTTCTATAATATGTGGAAGAAAAAGGTTGAGGTAGAAGAAAATAAACCTACAGCTACAGGAAGGAAACTAATAGAGAAGAAGAAGTTGGTAGCTAATGCTAGCTAATAGAGGAATTGGTAGCAATATCTAATTAGGTGATGGAAGAAGGAAAGGACTGAAAACAAACTATGAATTATTGAACTATTGGTCGACCATTTACTAATCCTGTAAAAACAAATCAAATTAGTAGCATAATATAAATTACAAAGAAGGAAACAACATATACAGAAAAAACGAAATGATTACAACACAGGAAAAACAAACTAACTATTTGCAAAATAGAAAATACAAAAAACAAAGACAAAAAACTTCGGTTGATGAGGGGCCCTTCCCAACAATTAGAGATGGAAAATGAATTGGTTTATCTACTCAGAATATCAACAAACTGGATCTTCCATTAATCTTCAGAAAAATTACAAACTATTTGCTATCTGTTGCAAGTTCAAACTCTAACTCTGTTTACAAACTAACTTCTTCAAAAAAACATGAACTAACTCTGTTTCTCTTATGCAAGCGTCTATTTATAAAGTTACAATGGGTGAGAGGGTTGACAGAGTCGACCTCTCTAATAACAGAGATGTTTAATGCATAACATGCTGATTTGAATGGTGTGTGACAGCGTAGGGAGTATCTTCCAGGATAGACGGAGTTGGTTCCTTCACGAGGCAACTGTAGCGTCGACCTTCCTTTGAAGTGGGCAGAGAAGCAGTGCGTTGGAGAACTGAGCGAATGGAGGTGAGCAGGTGTGAGTGTTGGAAGGATGAACCATGTGCGACCTGGACTCCTTCCAGAACAATGGCGTGAACAAACAACGTGATTCCAGGCTGAACGCGAGGCTGAACGACGTGTTGGAGTGTGACGTGGGCGTGATGATGCACCGTCAATATGGGCGAACATAGGGACCAATCTTCCAGAATGATGGCTCATTAACCATCACCACCGTGGAGCTAATAGAACCCACGTACTCGTTTTTTGCATTTAATGGTCTAGGATATGCCAACCGTGGATTTCGAGAGCTGAACACAGGGCTGAATGATGAGTTGAATGATGAGATAAACGTGTTTAAGCTTAGCACGTAGCACATAATCTGAACAAAAGGTCATTTGAAAAACGTAGCCAGTTAATTAAAACATAAGTGTTAATTATACCCATGAAATGTCATTTTAACATAAATAAACCATGATATAATGAAATATCAACAAGATTTGCGTAATAGGTAAATATATGCATACCTGGACTGTTTGATAGGTTGAATGATAAGAAAACAACCTAACATAACGAGGAATAATAGAAATAATGCCATTTCGAGTAGGTTCAATGATAAAAAATAGTGACAAAATGGACACCAACACCTTTCGGTGGTGCCTGGTCTTGACATCTGTTTACACTTTGAAAACTACCAGAATTATTAATGCGTTAAAAATTACCACTCCAACGAGCACTTTCATTGGTAATAACGAGGGGAATGACCTTTTAGACTGGTGGAGACCGACTTTGGATGAAAAATGGTGGATGTGACACGACCCCATTCCAACAGACATGCTTAACAACTCAATTAGAGGGTGTGACATGACCCCATCTCAACTGACATCAGCTTAACAACTCAATTGGCAAGTGTGACACAACCCCATCGCGACTGACAGGTATAACAACTCAATTGGTGGGTGTGACATAACCCCATATCAACTGACAGGCTTAACAACTCAACTAGCGGGTGTGACACGACCCCATCTCGACTGACAAGTCTAACAACTCATGATTGCACTTTTACAAATTCCTACATCGACCATGGCTTAGAATCACACTTTCATGCTATGGTACTTTCGATACTTTCGTAGCGCCCTTACTTTAAATTTTTCTTTGATGCCGTGGGACTTTTGATACTTTCGTAGCACCCTTACTTTAAATTTTTCTTTGACACTGTGGGACTTTTGATACTTTCATAGTGCCCTCAGTTTAATTTTTTGCTCAAAAATACAAGAGTGGGTAATTCATATCACCACCTCTTGGGGAGGAGTGACCATAGGCATTAGGATTTGATTTTAGACTTATATGACCACAGGAAGCATCTTGACTTGTTTACAAGCTTTTAACTAGAGAGGACTAAGATCTCCAATTCTTAAGTAAAAATCACCCCATTTTGCAATATGGATGGCACTTGACTTCCAAACAAAATGAAAAACCTAACCTAGACTGACCAAGGGAGCTGATAATTACCATTAGTTTGGATATCATACCCTTGTGTATGCTCAAGTGCTAACACTTCCAAATGTAGTAGCTACGACAACTGCTCTTCGACAACACTAGTGTCCAACATACCTGTGAATGTAGAAACCCTTAAACTCATCACAATGTATTCCATTGGCATAACAACTTCTTGACCATAAACCGGTTTGAATGGTGTCTAACCCATTAACTTCTTACATGTTGTCCTATATGGCCATAAAATTGCATGGATCCTTAAGTCCCAATCATCATAGTTCACATAGCAGACATTCGTCAAAGCATGTTCAAGTATCTTTTTAAAGGCTTCGATAGTCCCATTATCATGTGGATGATATGCAGTTCTTTTCCGGTGATGAATTTGAAAATCCTGGGTAAGTTCCTCAATAATCTTGTTGATAGTGAGATCCTTGATCACTTAGCATAAATCATGGACATCCAAATATAGTGAATTCATTTTAAAATAAGAACTTTACACCAGTTGTAGCACTACAATCCTTTATTGGCTTAGCTTCATCCCACCTAGTCAAGTAGTCTATCACAGTAATACTATAACGTGCTCCGGATATCTTTTTAGGGGGATTAATTGATCCTACAAAGTCAACATCCCATTTCTCAAAAGCCTGCAAAGTAACTTGTGGTACTAACAACATCTCATCCCTTCTAGATTGTTTCCCTATTCTTTGAGAAATATCACAAGAGCAACAATACTCCTTATCATCTTTATGGAGTGTAGGCCACCAAAGTCTTGCTTGCAATATCTTATGGGAAATGGATTTTCCTGCATAATGGCATCTTGCAACCCATTTATGAGATTCGACCAAGACCATTGGTCACTCATGCTTGATAACATAGCACCTAAACACTTCATCTAGTCTTATCTTATATAACTAACCTGCGATTAATTGATAATCTGTTGTTTTCACAACCAATTGTTTCTTCTGATTGACAGACATCCCTAGCGATGTCATTCCTATGGATAGAAAAGTTACAATGTCATACTCTTGAAACAATAAAATCCATTTGCATATTCTCCCCCCCAACACTGTCTTGTTAACTAAGTACCTTAAAGCAAAATGGTTAGTAAAAATTTTATAGTGACCCCCTAAGAGGTAGTTCCTAAACTTCTGCAGCGCATAGACCATGGCTAACCCTTCTCTCCCTGTCATAGTGTAATTTCTCTCTATAGTGGATAAATTCCTACTAGCAAACACAATCAGTAAAAAATAGTTATGTTGATGCCCCGAAGATGGTAGCATCAAGCAGAAAGGGATTCTCCCCAGTAAACTATCCCAATTAGATTGTCCACCATTTGGTATGGGGAATCCATCTGGTTAGCGGTTCCAGCTACCGTTAGATTTGGAGATTTGTTTCTTTTACACCGGTTATGGCCCGATCCACCGTTCTTTTATTTTATTTTATTGTTAAGATGATGTGCAAGTGCCTAAGCTTATTTAATCTAATGCAGAACTTGAAACAAATATGTATCTAAACTGAAATAAATCTAATCTATCCTTGCAAGGAGCAAATGTAAATATGAGCAATGAGCTGAAAGAAATATCTAAAGGTCGCATGGATAGCCATTTAAATCATAAAGAAACATTTTCAGCAGAAGGTTAAAGATATTAAAGATAGCTTTAATCCATACGAAAGCATTCCATTACTCATTTAGGAAAACATCATTGCACAAAAAATAGTAAGCTCATTCAACACACAGAAATACTTCTGAACAGCAAAGAAAGATCTCACTGCAAGATATGGATGCCACAAGAATAGTCCAGCAAACATCCAACATCCATTTCCAGGAAAAACAAATGTCTCCCTCGGGCTCTTTATTAGGCAAAATCGCTTTCTTGGAGCTAATTACAAAATAGTTCGTACAAGCTAAGAAGCTTCTTTTCCCTGCAAAAAAGTCCTTTCTACTCCTTCTAACCTTCTATTTATAACTTTACAAAGTGCCTCTTGGGCTGACAAGTGTACCCTAATTCTCTAACCTCCCTCTTTGGCCTCCATCGTATCCTTACAAAGCCTACGAGTACGTGGAAGACTTTACATATAGGTCAAAGAAAAGGGGCCAGCTGTCCTTTTGAAGCATTTATATAGAAGGTAGAATTTCAGCTTCCCCTCTTAATTAAAACAAAATAAGAATGATCTGTCTATTCTGTTGGGGCTTCTGCCTACTGACTTGCAGACTCGCCTCCACCAACCGGCTCGCTTGAAATTACCGGGCCATCTATACTTTGAATGTATGAGGTTCATTGGTTGATATCCTTTACGATAAGCTTGCTATGGGAAGATACTGTTTCCTAGGACACTATTTCATGCTTGCGTAGGTCCGATTTGATCAGCGCTTTTCCCTCTGCGGCTTATTTTGCCATCGCTTCTAGGAAGTAAATATGTATTGTAGGATGGCAAATGAACTACTGAAATTCGTACTGAGTCAATACTTCTATCTTCTTGATATAAGCCAAGTCTTTGTCCAACTCGTTCTGCAACTCGAACAATCGGTCTTCTTCTTTTGGGAAATCATAAATGGAGGCGGGGAGAACTAGATGACAATTGCTAAGCGATTCTCTGAGTGTGGAGTAGATCGAACAACACTTGTGGACTGTTTTTTTATTTCCAAACTTAGCTTGGTGCCGCAATCCTTGGCGAATTCAAGGATTCCTATATCCACATCCAATTCATCTCCTATAGCAGCACACAAGTGTGAAGGGAGCTGAGATTTTCCTTTTTTCCACTCAGATTGTTGTTTTAGCTCTGCTACATGACTTGCAAACCTTTCTCTGGTTTTTAGAGCTTTGGTTTCAATTGTTGTCATTTTCTTAATCATCTCCTTCACGCTCCAAATATCTTCCGAGATCAGTACTAGAAGCTGATGGATTTTAATCCGCATATCACATGCTTGCTTTTGAAATGTGGCCAAATTTTGTTGGTCTTCCATTGCCTCTTTGAGCTGTCTTGCTAGTTGTTCCTTTTCTTGAATCAACCCTTCATATTCATGCCGGTGAAGCTGAATTTGCTGAGCCCTGCTTGCTTTGAGTTCCTCCAACTCTGTTATCCGAGCTTTCAGATTCTTTAGTTCATCTTCAGAGATAGCCAATTGCATTTCTAAGGAGTTCTTCTCATTTTCAAGCTGGAGAACTCCTGTATTTAGCATCAGATGCTCTCCTAACAACTCATTGTATTTCTCCTTCAGTTTGTTGGCTTCCAACACCTCCCTCTTTCTATCATCTTTGATCTTAAAGCATTGCTCCCTGTAATGCTTTATATTATCTTTCAAAAAATCAATATTGGCTTTAGTCGCCTTAGCTGATGCCACAGTGAATTGGGCTTGAAATGTGGGGTCAGCATCATTTCCATGGACCAATGTTTTCTCAGTTATACATAGCTCATATTCATCTTCCTTGGTTTCCACATTCTTTGTCATGCTCTATATTTTCTGTACCCTCATATCAATAATGGTCCTTTTCCACTCATGGAAATAAACGGTATCCAGGTTTGCTACTTTGCACTGCTTCTTGGGGTTATATGGGGTCAGCGCTAAGCTCCCTGAATAGGAACCTTCTTCTTGAGTTCCCCCTGGAATGCATATCAATGGTGGGTCCACCTCCATATCTGTCGGAGTGGATGGATCCGGTTCGGGAGACTTCTCTGTCTTCTCTTTCCCTTTCTCTCCTTCAGACTCTCCTTGTTGTGTCTGCAATCCATCTGCTCCTTCACCCAGGGGCCTTTGCTCATCCTCATGCTGCTGCTTGGAAGCTTGCTCTTGGGATACCTGATCTTCTTTTTCTTTCTGGATCCTGGCATCCTCTTCCTGCTGTGTCAACTGAGAATCTTGCTCTTGCTGCTTCCTTGCAATCTCCTCTTGTTGAAGCTTGGCAGCTAGCTCACCTTGAATCCTTTCTTTTTCTTGGTCTTGCTGCTGCTTGAGAGCTTGCTCTTGGAGCACTCCGTTCTACTCCAATTCTGATGGATCTCCTAATTGTGAGGTCGATGCCTCCCGCTCTCTTTGGATCAAACCGACATGTTTGGGGTTTGGATCTTTCACAGCTTTCGTATTGTAACACTTTCCTAACTTAGTTAGGTTGCGAGCGCACCTGCAGAATTCTTCGTCTTGGTCCACTGCATGAGCATATTCAAAGGAGATCTTGAGGTCAAGACAATGCCTGCTAACCGCACCATTGGGGTCATGCCTTCTAAAAGGGACTGAGCCAAAATGGAAAAATTCTAAGCCTTGAGCGTAATTTTCCCCGTCTCTTGCTCTTGGGAGGCTATAAGCTCCTATGGTAAATGGCATGGGAGGATACATGCCCTTCCTCTGGTCTGTTAAGAACTTGCTTAATGCGCCGGTGCCGAAGAGTTGTCTCACGGCCTCCTTATGAATTACAAAATATGTAACATACCGAGGGAACATAAATGGCTCATGATTTCCCCCACTCATCTTGATGTATGTGCCTTCTGCATTGTGATAATAGTCCCCAAATTGTTCAATGATAGGCATTGCATTCTCCAACATACAATTTGGTTCTTGCACAAAAATAAGCTGGTACAATGGCATGATAAACCTCTCGCAAACCATCTTGTAGTGGTTTGCGTACTTACTTGCCCATTGACACTAATAAGCTATGAAGAGAGTTGTTTCATTTGGCTTCCATGAGCAGCCTAAGTCCGGGAATGAATGCTTGCTTAATAGGCAGTAAATCAGGTATGAAGAAATGAATAAATCTGCCTTCTTTTGGGTTAGTCCTCATTGGGTTGCTGTTAGCTGCAAGGCCAAACTATCTGAAATTATTTCAGCCTAGTTGAAGATGGTGCCTTTCGTGGCTATATGAAACATCACCGGCACCCATCCGATCTTAAACACATTGCCATTAGGCATGCCAAAGAGCCGACTCAACATCAGGACGATGAGTTTGGAAGGGGTCTTCAGGAGGTTGCTCTCATATTCATTGTTCTTCCTCCTCCTAATTTTCCTATCATTTATCATCATCTTGTGGGAAGATTCTAGTGGGTCCATCTGATGATTTTCTATCCAGTCATCTTCCAAACAAGCCCTGGGTGAGGGCAATCTATAGGTAGCATTAACATGCTCGGGAGAGAAAGATGCTAAGCTCAACACATTTTTATCAGTCATGAGCCTTGTGTCGGTCTGGATGTTAGGAATTAGCCATCCAACAACTTCAGAACAAGGCAACAGCTTTGGCCGAGTTGTTGCTTTATGCAAACAGGACCTTTTGATGTTGGCATACACTAGAGAATCCTCTATAGAGGCTGTTGAACTATCTTGAGCCATGATGAACTTGTATAAATCACCCCATTGAAATTTAGGAGTGGAGCTCCTAGGGGAAACACCAGTGGTAGCTTGTGTGTCAGCAAACATTGTGACAAGAGAAGTATCTAATAAAATTTCAACCTCTGAGTCTGAGTTTGTTTTCTGCACTGCCTTCTTCTTTGCTGACTTCCTATGCATGGTAATCCTGTGGTGAGCAAGGCAATAAAAAAAAAACTTTAGTTAGATCACTACTCCAAGCATTAGCAACACTCTATGGCAAATCCAAAATATAACATTTTCATAATACAGAGGTTGTCTTAAACAATCATAAGTATCTTCATTTCATGCTTAAGCTTAATTCAACAATGCTCCTTCATGCTAAAAGCAAAGACAAAACATCAAGACAACGGGCAAGATCATCTTTGAATCTGCGCCATTCATTTTCAACATGCAGGTATCCCCTGAATTGTTACACACACTTGCGCAAGTCTAATGAAGATTTATGTGCTGGCACCTAAATAGAGCTTTGCGCCATGCTTGGGATTCTGCGCGAGCTAAGATTAGTGATCTAATGTGTGCTGGGGAACAAGCAGGGTCTCATGCGCTAAAACCTAGACGTTTCATGTGCGCCGGCGCCCCAATTTTATTTGTGCGCCAAGGCTAAACACATTCACGCACTAGCTCAAACAATTTCGCATGCGCTGTCATATCTTTATTTCTACGCTGGTGCTTAACATTTTACTGTGCGTCAATGTTTAAACATTTCATGTGCTAGTAGCTGATAGTGGAGGCTATGTCGAAGATGGATAAATCCCGGGGCTACGGGCCTCTATTGGTTAAGGATCGGGCTTGGTTTCAAGCTTCTAAATGGGCTTGATGGGTTTATTTAACACATCACCATGGTAGCTTTGGCCGTGTATCGTGGGTTTTATGCAACCTTAGCATGAATGAACATTGCTTTCGGTTGAGCAAGGAATTTCGGTTTTTACAGGACGAAACTTTAGCTGCAAGGAACGAGAAGGGTTGGGCTTTACGTGCAGTAGATGCTTGGCAGGGAGCTTTGTTTTGCAAACAAGACCTTGGGATGCTGCGGCTTCTCCGAGTTTTGAGTGAAAAAGCTCCGCTACCGCTAAGATACCGCTGGGACGATTCAACCTTATGGCTAGAATAGGGTAAGAACTTCAAACTTTAGAAAATAGAGACTCTATTCACGAAAGAAGGGCTTAAACAGAAACAAGCTAATACGCAACCAAGAAAAACATATAAAAACTTTCAAATGCGGTCATGGGGAACCGCGGGTTTCGCTTGGCAAATGAAAGCTCTGTGAGGAAAACCAGAGATGCTGAAAATGCGACAGAGGGAAAAGACTTATGTGCCTATGAGATAGGACTGTCTCTGCCCTGGTCCGAAAGTGGTGGCCTCGTATCCTCATAGGGAAAAGAACAGTGACTATCCTATGCACTCTTTAGCTTTCATGCAGAGTAAAAGAAGGCTGTTGGGCTACTCAATCTGTGCATGGGTGATTTTTTAACCTACTAATCCAAGAGCAGGATTGGGAAAGAGCCTACCTGTCAGTATGGCAAGCGTTCCGAGACCTCAACCGTTTGCAGCGAATGGCAATCTCGAACTTCGACGTGAGTGGCAAGTGCTCCGAGTGAAAATGACTAAATAAAACCCAAAACGTCGTTGCATGCATTAAATAGGGGAAGAGTTAAATGCTCAAGTACGTCTAAAGTTGGAGGGGTTATGAGCACAAGGCTCAAGAAATATGTCATTAAGAGTGGCACATGGCCTCATTAAGGCCCTACCAACTCCATCGGTGCACAGGGATCGAGGAAATCTTTTCGTGTCGAGTACCGATTTAACCTTCACGCCAAGCGGGGACCATAATGTTTTGCATTATGTGGCAAGCACAAAAAAAAAACCTTGCGCTCAAGCGGTGATCCTGGAATTAGGGTTGCGCTCATAAAACCGCGCCAAACATGAATTATCGTGAAAGACGGAACACAGATTTGCAAGCGGGAAGGATAAGCGTGCCTCCTGCGCTTGCGGCGTCGACTCTGTCATCACGGTTTGCGCTAGGGAGAAACACGCCAAATTTTAATTCCTCCAAGGAGGTGAAGCACAACTCCAAGGTGGGATGATAATAATAATTCTTGCGCCTTCAGCGACCGAGAAAAGGTTATCTCTTGCGCTAACGGTGGCCAGTTTATTATTAAAATGTGTGCTAGATAAAAGACTTGGGACTTGTCAAAAGGGCGGTTGAGTTAGAGCTAAAGTCTGCGTCGAGCGAGGAACTTATGGTTAGAGGCGCGTCAAAGTGGCGGCGGACTTAAGGCTAAAACTTGTGCTACAGCGGGGAGTTAAGACCAAAATCTGCGCTAAAGGAAAAGGATGACTGTGCCTTAGACAAATGAGAAAACTCTTTTGGAAGCAGGCGATGAAATTCTGCCTAGTCAAAGAAAAACAAACGTAAGGATGAAGAAAAAAGATTGCTACAAAAGTGTTCAAAGGAGGGGGCCCCAAATAACTTCAAAATTTTGGGGAAGGATGTTGCAGCAACAACAAGTTCCCTCTCCTGGTTGAGCCAAAACTGCACCCAATGTAATGGAAAATGCATCAACATGAACATGAAACTCTTTCTTCCAGTCAGGGAACACTAGAATAGGTGCATTCACCATCTTTTCCTTCAATGTGTCATGGCTCTACTAGCACTCTTCATTCGACTGAAATTTGGTTTCATTCTTTAACAACTTCTCCATTGGTGTCATGATCTGTGTATATGTAACTTCGGAATGTATTTCATCTATGTATTTCATATATATTTATTGTACCCTTATTAGAGATGTGTTATTCCTCTATAAGGAAGTGTTGTCATGTGGATTGACAAGTGTCGCAAGTGTGTGTAATTGCCGATGGGTTATTAGACCACCATGTGTGGGGTCGGCCCTGAAATATATATATTATAATATGGATGTACCTAGCTAGACAAGTCGGCCCCGTAAGATCACTGGGAAAACATGTTAGTATAAATAGAGATCAAGTGATCTCTATTTATATCATTCGGAAAAGTATCTCTCTCTCACTCAGAAAGTGGCGCACTAGTGAGGAGGAGGATCATCTGCTACTAGGAGACTATCTCAGTGTATTTTGGTTGTACTTTGGTTGAGCCATTTCTCTCTCTATCTCTGAGGAAGTTGTGGGGTTTTTCACCTTAGGGTTTTCCCCACGGAAACTCTGTGTCTCTTGTCTCTCATGCTTTTGATTCTTGTGATGCTTGTGATGCTTATTGTGATTGTTATGCATTGATATACTATATATGTTATTCTCTCAGTGAAGATCCTAGAGTATTGTGAATTAATGCTCAAAATTTAACATGGTATCAGAGCTAACCTGAGAAGAAGACATTTTGCAATGACGAAAACTTGACTTTCTTGTTTATTCGATTTCTCTCCACAGATTTTGGAAAAGCAGTATAGTAGATTGACTCTACTCATCAAGGCGCATCTATCTGTCCAATCAGAATTCCATTCCGAGCATTTTCAGATTTGGCCCTAAAAATTAGGGTTTCCACAAAAATAGGAATTTTTGAAATTTGAAGACATAGCTGGAAGCTCCTTGCAAAAATCGAAGTTTAGAGCTTTGGATTGAGATTTTTGGCTGGGTAGATCTCCGGGAAACTCAAACCCTAATTCAGGGCTCTCCTTAGTGAACCCGGGTGGACAAAAAGGAAAATCTTAAGGGTAAAACTTTGCTGATCTCAAATTCTGAATGCACCAGGCTGATCAACTCATCAAAGTGCATCTTTCTATCCTTTCAGAAAATTGAAATTCACATTTTGAATTTTTAGGGTTTTTTCGACAAACCCTAATGCGGGACCAGATCCAGTTTTCAACATTTCAAGTGGTAAGACCTAAATCTTTTCTATTTCCATTTGAAGTACTCTTTAAGATGTCTCACCACACCAATCTTGAGGATAAGCTTGAAGGGGCTGATAAATTCCGAGCTTGGAAGTATAGGATTGGGTTAATCCTGGAAGAGAATGAGTTGGACTCATATATAAAAGAAGACATCCCTATCCCAGAGGATGAAGAGGCCAAAGTATTGCATAAGAAGAACTTGGTCAAGGCAAAGAGAATCATTGCTGATTCTATCAAAGACCATCTCATACCCCATGTGTCTTCTCTAAAGACACCCAAGGAGATGTTTGACTCTTTGACCAAGCTATTTGAAGGGAAGAACATAAATCAGAAGATGACTCTGCGGAATCAATTGAAAGGGGTCAAGATGTTGAATGGAGAAACCATTCAATCTTACTTCTCCAAGGTCTCTCAGATCAAGGAGCAACTTGAAGCTGTGGATGAAGTGGTGGACAATGGTGAAGTTGTTATGACCACTTTGAATGGCCTACCTAGGTCATGGGACTCCTTTATTCAAGGAATCTGTGCAAGAAAGAAATTGATCTCTTTCAGTAAACTATGGGAGGAATGTTCTCAAGAAGAAGCTAGACTTGTAGCTTGTGAGGAAAAGATGGGAGGTGAAGATCAAGCTCTTGCAACTCACACCAAAAGAAACAAGCCCAAGAAGGAGCACTCTCGCTACAAAAGATCCTATCAAAAGAATAAGAAGGATCTACGATGCTTCACATGCAATGAGAAGGGTCACTTTGCTTCAGATTGTCCCAAGAACAAAAGGGATAATAACAACAACTTCAGCAAGAAGAAGAAGGGTAGCAAAAGAAATTTCCATGCTCATGCTGCCGAGGATGATGAACCTCCAAAGAAGAAGGCTAGGGAAGAAAGTGATGATGACTCATCAAGTGAAGAAGAGTATGTTCTAATCTCTACTCTCACAGGTACTATCTCCCATGGTTGTAATGATTGGTTGATTGATAGTGGGGCTTCCAAACACATGACTAGGTTTAATGAATCTTTCATGAATCTATCTGAACATGAATCACCCCATAAGGTGAAACTTGGGGATGATTATCAATACCCAATCAAAGGAAGTGGTGAATCCTCCTACAACCTAGATTCTGGAAAATATTTGAAGAAAAGAAGTCCTTTATGTACCTGGGCTCAAGAAGAACTTACTCTCCATCTCTGCAATGGATGCAAAAGGTATGAGGGTTGCATTTGTGGATGGCCAAGTCCTAATGTGGCCAAAGGGAAATACCATAGATGATGCAGTAGTGATTGGATAGCAAGAGGGAGGATTGTATAAATTAAAGGGTCAACCTGAACATGCCATGGTGCATGAATCCATGGAGCCAAGTGAACTTTGGCATAGAAGACTTGCTCATATGCACTATAGGGCACTTCCAATTGCAAGCAAGACTGTAGAAGGTCTTCCTGAAATCAAGACCAAACATGAAGGTGTTTGCAAACGATGTGCAAAAGGTAAGAACATTAAGAAGGCTTTCCCAAGCAGTGAAAGCAAGGCCAAAGATATCCTGGAAATCATCCACTCAGATGTATGTGGTCCTATGTCATCCAGTTCTCTTAGTGGGTATGTTTACTATGTCTCATTTATTGATGACTTCTCCAGGAAGACTTGGGTATACTTCTTGAAGAACAAAGATGAGGTGTTTGATAAGTTCAAGGAATTCAAAACTTTGATGGAGAATCAAAATGACAAGAAGATCAAAACATTCAGATCTGACAATGGTGGAGAATTCACCTCAGGTGACTTCAAGAAGCTTTGTAGTGATTCAGGGATTAAGAGGGAGTTGACTGCTCCTTATAATCCTCAACAAAATGGAGTTGCAGAAAGGAAGAACAGAACTATCATGGAAGCAGCAAGAGCAATGCTGCATGACCAGGATCTACCTATGCATCTATGGGCAGAAGCAGCTAGAACAGATGTATATGCGCAGAATAGAACACCCCACAAGATATTGGACAACAAGACACCAGAAGAGGTCTTTTCTAGTAAGAAACCTGAAGTTAGCCATCTCAGAATATTTGGTTGTCCAATATACACTCATGTCCCAAAGGAAAAGAGGACTAAACTAGATCCTTCAAGAAAGAAGGATATCTTTGTGGGTTACAGTGAAAGCTCGAAGGCTTACAGAATAAACTTTCTAGGGTTCAAGAAGATTGATGTCGGCAGGGATGTAACATTTGATGAAAACTCAACATTCATCAAATCAAGGAAGGCACCTATCGAAGTTTATGAAGAACCTAAGGAAACTAGATTTCAAGACACTACCATGATTGAAGCAGTTCCAGAAGTTGTTCGTGAGTTTGAAGATCCACAAGAACCTGTAGATCCACCCCGTGAGGATAACTCTCACAAGAGGAAACCCGCATGGGCTAGAGAGCTCATTCAAGATGCAGAAAGATTTGGCATTCCAGAAGAAGAACACAGAGCAAAGAAGAGAACCGGATCACATACCAGCTATGTTGCTCTACTCTATGACATTATGAACAAAGAGCCTTCCAATTATGAAGAAGCAGCGGAAAATAAAGAATGGAAGGATGCCATGGTTGAGGAATACCAATCAATAATGAAGAATGATGTTTGGGATGTTGTCCCAAGACCTAAAGAGAAGTCTGTTGTGACTTCCAAATGGATCTACAAAATCAAGCATGTTGCAGATGGCACTGTAGAGAAATACAAGGCTAGATTCGTAGCTCGTGGCTTCTCTCAGAAAGAGGGAGTAGATTATGAAGAAACTTTTGCACCTATAGCAAGGTATACTTCCATCAGAACAGTACTTGTCTTGGCTGCAGCAATGAAATGGAAAATGCACCAGATGGATGTCAAGATTGCTTTCTTGAATGGTGTAGTTGAAGAGGAAGTATATGTGGAGCAGCCACTCCGTTTTGAAATACATGACAAGGAGTCATATGTGTGCAGATTGAAGAAAGCCTTGTATGGCTTGAAGCAAGCTCCCAGAACTTGGTATGGTAGGATGGACAGTTTCCTATCTAGTTTGGGCTTTACCAAGAGTAAAGCGGATTCCAACCTTTACTACAAGGTTGAGGAAGGGAATCCTGTGATTCTACTTCTGTATGTGGATGACTTATTTGTAACAGGAGATGATAGATTGATTGCAGATACTAAGAGGAAGCTTGCTGCCGAGTTCGATATGAAAGATTTGGGAATGATGCATTATTTCCTAGGTATGGAGGTGTGGCAGAATGCAGGTGGGATCTTCCTTGGTCAAGGGAAGTACACAGTAGATATCCTGAAGAGATTCAGGATGATGGATTGCAAGGCCATGGCCACAACTATGGCATCGAATCTGAAGCTTCTATGTGATGCTTCATCTAAGCTGGTTGATGTCTCTATGTATCGTCAGATGATTGGGTCCTTGATGTACCTGACGAACACGAGACCCGATATTTGCTTTGCTGTGAATACATTGAGCCAGTTCCTGATGGATCCGAGGAGTGTTCACCTGGTTGCTATAAAGCATGTTCTGAGGTACCTGAAGGGTACAATGGATTATGGGCTCAAGTATGAAGCGAATCAAAAGTTTAACCTGTAGGGTTATGTTGATTCAGATTGGGCTGGCAGTGCTGTAGATAGGAAGAGCACATCTGGGTGCTGCTTCAATTGGGATCAGGTGTGATATCTTGGTTTAGTAGGAAGCAGTCCCGCGTAGCACTGAGTACAGCTGAGGCAGAGTATGTTGCAGCCTATTCAGCTAGTTGTGAGGCAGTATGGCTACAGAAGCTACTGTCTAAGTTATTTGATCTCCCATTAGATGCTACTGGTATCTTCTGTGATAACCAGAGTTGTGTGAATCTATCCGAGAACCCAGTGTTTCATGACAGGTCGAAACACATAGAGATCAAATATCACTATATCAGGGATATGGTGCAAAGAGGAGCTGTGAAGCTTTTGTATGTTGCGACGGACGAGCAGATTGTAGATGTGCTAACGAAGTCACTAGCCAGGGTGAAGTTCGAGTACGTCAGAGAGAGGCTTGGTGTTCTTCAGATTGATGACACTTCGAGGAAGAAGTGATGAACACATTTGCTAAAGCCATTCCAAGCATGTTGGAAGGAGGATCCTTCACATGGCTGTGGATGTAAGCGCTGGATGATGAGCATCAGGATGATGTTCTGGTTTCTGCTTTGTATGATCAGTTGGATCATTTATATATGTATGTATGCATCATGTTGGATGCTGGATATGATCAGTTGGATCATTTATATGTATATGTATGTACGCATCATGTCGGATGCTGGATATGATTAGTTGGATCATTTATATGTATGTACGCGTCATGTTGGATGCTGGATATGATCAGTAGGATCATTTGTATGTATTTTGTATATGCATCATGTTGGATGCTTGGACCATGTATCTATATATGTATCAGGTGGATACATTGTATGATTAGGTGGATCATGTATGGTGATATGTATCATGTATTTGTATTTGTATCAGGTGGATACACTGTATGATCAGGTGGATCATGTATGATGATATGTATCAGGTAGATACTTGGTATGCATCAGGTAGATGCATTGTATGATCAGGATGATCATGGATGACGAGCTTCAGGATGTTGATCCAGATAACATGTAGTAGGATGTTGCAGTGATGATGATTAGGATGATCATGTGTACATCAAGATGATGTATGGTGAGTATCAGGTTGATACTCTATGGCCGTGGATCAGGTTGTGCAGATGAGCATATAATTTGGCCCTGGGAGATTTGCAGATAGTCTTTCGAGGTTTTTCCTATGGCATATAATCTGGCCTTGGGATATCTGGTAGATGCTCTTTTGAGGTTTTGTCCTATGGCATATAATATGTCCCTGGGAGATCCAATAGGTTGGGCTGTGTGCCCGTAATCAGTCCTGGGATTCTCTTGCGAGGTTTTTCCATGAACACATATAATCTGTCCCTGGGAGATCCTATAGGTAGAGCTGTGTGCTCGTAACAGCCTGGGATGCTCTTGCGAGGTTTTGTGGTGACCACATATAATCTGTCCCTGGGAGATCCTATAGGTAGAGCTGTGTGCTCGTAACAGCCTGGGATGCTCTTGCGAGGTTTTTTGGTGAGGTCACATATAATATGGCCCTGGGAGATCCTATAGGTAGAGCCGTGTGCTCGTAACAGCCTGGGATGCTCTTTCGAGGTTTTGTGATGCACGTAATAAGTCCTGAGGATTCCACAGTATGGCCAGTGATGACGAAGACCTGGAGGTGATGGGCCTACATCTAGTATGAAAAAGGATAGGCTCTGTAGAACTTCCTATGACGAGTAGAGTTAGAGATTGGTTGAGATAGCAGCAGCAGTGACGATGACGATGACGTTGCATCGATGACGATGATCCCGAGAAGAAGACTTGCCTAGCAGATCTGTGTCGAGAAATACCTTCCTAGTTAAGAGGGAGTGTTGATGTATATCTAACTTCGGAATGTATTTCATCTATGTATTTCATATATATTTATTGTACCCTTATTAGAGATGTGTTATTCCTCTATAAGGAAGTGTCGTCATGTGGATTGACAAGTGTCGCAAGTGTGTGTACTTGCCGATGGGTTATTAGACCACCATGTGTGGGGTCGGCCCTGAAATATATATATTATAATATGGATGTACCTAGCTAGATAAGTCAACCCCATAAGGTCACTGGGAAAACAGGTTAGTATAAATAGAGATCAGGTGATCTCTATTTATATCATTCGGAAAAGTATCTCTCTCTCACTCAGAAAGTGGCGCACTAGTGAGGAGGAGGATCATCTACTACTAGGAGACTATCTCAGTGTATTTTGGTTGTGCTTTGGTTGAGCCATTGCTCTCTCTATCTCTGAGGAAGTTGTGGGGTTTTTCACCTTAGGGTTTTCCCCATGGAAACTCTGTGTCTCTTGTCTCTCATGCTTTTGATTCTTGTGATGCTTGTCATGCTTATTGTGATTGTTATGCATTGATATACTGTATATGTTATTCTCTCAGTGAAGATCCTAGAGTATTGTGAATTAATGCTCAAAATTTAACAGTATATCCTTTAATAAACTTCCTGTACTATCTCGTATGTCCCAGAGTTGTTCTCAGTTGTCACACTGATGTTGGTGGTGGTAAGTAAACAATATTAATGGTGATATTCATAGGATCTACCAGTAGACCCTGTCTGCAGAATGCATGGCCAAGCAGTATGCCAAATAGAGCACAAAAAATACATTTCTTCAAATTCAAATATATCTGATACTTCCTACAATGTTCCAACATCAATCTCAAATTTTGAATGTGATTCTTTAGCAATCCATAATGTCCAATCATCAAAATATACCTCCAGAAATTTATGGATGAACTCTTTGAAAGCTGCGAACAAAACTTTGGAAAAGATAGATGGTGCATTCTTAAGACCAAAGGGCATCACTATGTACTGGTAGCAATCCCATTTGGTCAAAAATTTGGTCTTTTGTCGATCCTCCTTAGAAATCTTAATTTTATGATACCCCAAAAATGCATCGGTGAATGAATAAGCCTCCTCTCCTCCCACATTCTCTAGGACTTTGTCTGTAAAAGGTGTTGGGATGGATCATGCAAGAAAGCATCATTCAAATTCCTTAAATCTACACAAATTTGTATTTCACCTCTCTTCTTATCTTGAATGACCATCGAGCTAATCCACTCAGACTCTTTGACAAGTTCAATGATTCCTGCATCAATCATTCTATCGAGCTCCGCTCTCACCTTCTCCTTATATTTGGGATTAAATCTGTACAGGTGTTGTTTAACAGGATTCGCATAAGGCTTTAATGGGATTTTCATTTCCCCTAGATCACCAACAATACCCTTCATATCAGAAAACTTCGTAGGGAATATATCTTGGTATTCATGTTGTAGGTTAGTAAGCTTCCCTATAGTCTCATCATCCTAGTAATCACCAATATTAGCAAACTTAGTGTTTTCACCTGAACCAATATTTACCTTCTTTGTTTTCAGTAGCTACAAAAATTTATCAGACATAATCTTAGGGCCCTCCATATTTCAGCCTTCTTCCATCTCTGGGATATTCACATCCCTCAGATCATCATCTGGATTACAATATATATTATAATGCTTGCTTGAGTGTCGTAGTCCATTGTGGCAAGTTGGACATCTGCACTCGCATTTATTCATAAATTTTGACCTTAATTATTTGCAGAGCTTCATCTATTAATAGGATTTCATCTTCATAACTGAATGTCTTCCTGAAATCGATGGCCATATTTTCTCAATCTGTTGTACCTTGTCGAAGTTCCAGTGATGTATACTAGTTTCACGGTATAGTATCCAATGTATGAACGAACATGTGGACTCACTCTTGTTTTGGTATATGTTCCCATTCTATTGTACATGATTCTATATGATCTACTAGACAAGTTAATCCATTATAATTTTCTTGCTTATAATATATGCCTTCTCCAAATCGGACTTCCAACATTTTTTTGTGTTGTGACCAACTTTGTATCTTTTCCTTATGAGTAGACCACTACCTTGCAAGAGTAGCTTTCAATTCCACATATAAAGCTAATATTATTTGTTGTTCAGGTATCTTGACTTCAATCATAAATAAAGAAATTTAAATTAGGTAACCCTTCATAAGTAGGCAGATCGCATACCTCTTTACCAACCAAGCGAAGTGATCTAGTAACACGAGCACACCTTCTTGTAGATACTTCATGTAGTTGGTTCTACCAATTCTCCAATGCTTCCCTTGAGTCCGAGGAACATGAACTAACACTTCTCCAACTCAATGTACCATCCGCTGTTGGATTAACATAGTAATCCATTCTTGAAGTGACCTTATAGATATTGTCTAAGTATTCACTAGTATATTCATCTCAAACATGTTTGACATAACTTAGGCCTTCCAATGGGTCCAATGATGCTACAACTATCATATCCCTTCTTTCAAAATTCATCATCCCTTTCTTAAGATTTATAATTATCTATTTTCAATTGTCCAATAAATTCTAACAAATGTTCGATATGGGTTTGTGAAAATTCTTTCACAGGTGGATCTTCAGTAGCAAAACTAACCTCACAAGTTTTACATAGATCTACAGGAACATAGAGAAGAAATAATGTGAAAAGATAAAAGAAGATTGGAACTCAATTGTAATACTTTCCATGCTTATAATAATAACCAGATTGTATACATTTATAATACATACTCAATGGAGAAATCCGTGAGCCTTAGGAGGCATTTGGAATCCTCACATGTGGCAGGATTATCTTGGAAGATTCACTCAACTAGACATGAGACCTAGTTGAAACTCCGATGAAATGGAAGTCGAACTGATGGTAGGTAGCTTGGAGGGGAAATTAGTTAGTTTACATGACCGTTGTTTGACCAAAAGGGCTCATTATTGAGTTTGGAGGCTCAAAATAGAAAAGAGAGAATCTTAGTAGGGTGTATGAGTGAGTTAAATATCAATGGTCTTCGGTGATGAAATAAAGGAAGGTGCTAAGGACCCCTAAATTTAATGAGGCCCCTAAAATTTAGTAAACTGACTCAACATGTACCAAATATCATGAGTCAATGGATAATGAGGCTAAATATGACAAACCAATAATCGATGATAACCACAATGATGAAAACTATGCACTAGGAAGTCAACTAGGGTGTCTATGCACTAGGAAAAACAAAAGGGTTTTATGGCTAATGTATAGATGGGTAATATATCCCAGGACCCCCCCTTAAGCTTGACTTATGTGAGGAAAATCAAAAGTAGGACCCTGGTAACAAAGACCAAATGTCACCCTTTACAAAAAGTTTTTATTTGTCCTTATTAACTGAGGAAAGAAGGAAAACCCAATGGGAACAAAACCTCCCTTGAAAAAAGGACATGACATACAGAAAAAGGTATTCAAAATGTATTATTCTTCACTTGAATGAGTTGAATATACTTCTTTTTGGTGAGATACTTGACGAAGATGTTGTATATGCCTTGATCATGCACAATTTTTTCAATGCAGTGTAGAAAAAAAACAAGTGTAGGAGCCCCTTTGAACTCAGCTTCTGCCGATGGAGGAAAATCAAATGAATGCTTCTTGATGTGAACACATACATAATCAGATTTGAAAATATAATCAAATATGGACAAGATATATGTGTGCTCTCCTATCTGAAATGCATCGATGAACTCATCAAGATCAGTAACATGTGCATCTACATAATGGACAATGTAGCCATGTATCTTCTTCTCAAACTAGTTGATAACCTTCCTAACTTCACAATGGAGCTTATGAGCCTTTGAAACAGAAAAGTAGGAATCATATGGAGCAACAAACATAAATGGTGAAGTGTCTCCATGAGCGAGTAGGATCACATAAAGAAAAGATTGTGCAACAAAATTATATTGATTGTTAAGTGAACTAGCAGGGCCTTTAGACTATGTAACCTTGAACTTCAAACAAAAAAAGGTGAGATCAGGTCCAAAAATGTGGAATATCAGTCCAAACAGAGCCAATGTGATGGAATACCAACCACTGAAAGATATGAATATTGGAATGCAACTGAAATAAGTGACATAATTTAAGAAACCATGGGTTTGTCAACTGGTGCACTGGGGGTTGAGGAGTCTTTTATGAATCTAATGGTGGGAAGGATGAATGTGTGGGGCATACAAACTAATTATCAACTTATAAATCAGATTCAAATCTCTTATAGGAATGATTCTAATGTATTTGGAAAGATCTTTCGGAAGTCAATTCAGAAACATGTGAAAAAACACAAGGATTGATAGGTGGTTCTAGTGGACTAACTGGAGATTCTTCCAAGGAAGGAATGGGTATTTATGATTCTAATATATCAGAATGTGCATCTAAATAAAAAAATATTAGAAGCATTAAAAAATGGTTTTACTCGAGCACTTGAAGCATAAAAATGATTACCTTCATGAGTAGCACTGAGACAATGATCTTGGTGAGCAACAAGATTTTATGGTTCTTTGTTTCTTGTGAGATTAGAAACATCAATGTTATGCATTTTCAGGAAATTGAGTCATGATGTCCAATTTATTCTTCATACAAGACTCCTCATAATGGAAACATTTTCTGCAATAAGAACATTTGGATCCACCTTTCTTATTCTTCTTCTTGGAATTGGAACCTTCATCAGTTGAATTGGAACCCTCATCATTTGACAACTTCTTCTCTTTCAATTCTTTCTTTCCTTTGGCATTATTGGCTCCATAAGCTACAATTACAAGGTACTTGGAGTATTTAAAATCTCCCATATGAACCAACTTGTCTTTCTCTTTGGTGAGAGACTCTATGAATGTGCTTAAGGATGCCATTTTCCAATTCAGAACTACTTGCTTGGTTGCATAGAATGTTGAGACAAATACTGAGTACCAAGGACCTAGTTTTGAGAGGATGGAAAGAGTGAGTTTCTCTTATTTATTCTCAATCCCATATTTCTTGAGCTGAAGCACTAGTGATTTGAACTTTGAGATGAAATATTTCATAATGTCGAAACTACTTGGACTCAATGAGATTAACACATTCTCGAATAGATGACCTCTTAGTGTTGAACTTTGGTAACTAATGTCAAAGAATACGTAAATTGATTTAGTTTGATTCATTGATGTCAACTGATGTCAAAATGGATATAAATGTTGCATCCAATCTAAATATGTGTGTCCAAGGATACATCATGCATGATCGGTATGAAGAATAACTTAAGGAAGATACATCATGCAGATTCACTTCAAAGTACGTAAGTAATGTATCCTACCACATGTGGTTCCTACGCAAATATCAAGTCATACTCTCTCAAGGTAGCAGTCAAAGAGATGGTTGGACAAAGGTACATGTGCACAAGCAGCCAAGGAGTTGTTTAAGAAAATGTACAAGTGTGAAAGCATGCTGAGAGAAGACTCTAGAATGTGCAATAAAGCCTAAAACATTGGATGGTCAAAGATAAGGAGTGTGCAAGCAATAAGAAACAACTTATGGTTGGATAGTCCTGAAAGCACACAAGTCTTGCCAACAAGAAGATGATTTAAATTAGAAAAGGGTGCACAAGTTCCAATAAGGGTGCAGCATTTGAAGTTGTTTATGTGCAAATTCCACAAGCCGACTACACAACAAGTGCACAATACCCACAAGAGATTATACTACATGGGTTAAAGTCCCACCAAGTAGAAGTTAGTTTATGTGTAGATTCCGCAAAGCATTAATACATCAAGTGCGCAATACCAACAAGAGATGGTACAACAAGGGTAAAAGACTCAGCAAGTCGAAGAGCAAGGATGTGCACATACCTCAAAGCAATGGTACATCAAGAGAACAAGAGTACACTACTAAGGTGTAAGTCCCACTAAGTCAAGGACCATGAATGCGCAAGACCCACAAAGGATGACATATCAGCAACGCAAAAGATGACAGGTGGAAAAAGCACAATCCGTGAAGTATGGAATAATGGATGCCACAACCAGCTTGTGGACATATAATCCGTGCAGGACATGTATAAATAGAGATACAAGTTGGAGATTTGAATTAAGCTTAATGGAGAGAGTATAGAGCTTAAAGTGGAAGATACATATTTATATTTGGGGCATCAAGGGCTCGAGGACATAAGAGCACGATCTAGCGAGGATCCAAGTGTGCACATAAGTATGAGCATGTGCATATAACATGAATTCAATTATAGATGTTGTATTTCAGAAGTGCAAAGACAGAACAGAAGTATATCAGATAATGCACAGATGTTTGGTTGATGCATGGAAGTTGAAGTGAAGTGTGAAAAGTAGAGAAGTCCATCTAATGCACAACAATAGAGCAACAACATGATATTGTAAGCGTGTCATGATGAGGATGATCTGAGACAAGTGCATTAAACCAAAAGGACAGATCACTTGGTTCACAGTATGTCACAGATTATCTAAAATACTGTGGCACTTAAATAGAACAGACACATTCAATTAATTGTGTAGTTCCATCTATTATTGGTGCATTATCTCAGAACAACAAGCTATCAATGGAAAGCACAGTATAAGCTGGTGAGTGTAGTTGTGCAGTAGCATAAACGAGAGAGTGAATATTGGTGTAGCTTATAGGATAAACGACACATAGTCTATGAAGTAAGACATCAACAGAAGATAAGAATTGAGTGGAATGAGAAGTCAAGTGATGTATGCAACACAGTGATAGTGAATCATCTGCATATGAAGAAAGCACAAAACAGAACTAATATCAGAAGATCAGAAGTGTGTGTGACTTAGAAGTTTAGTTAGTTAGAATATCATATTAGATATCTAGGCAGCAGGATGGGGCAAAGAACAAGGGGTTGTAGCCTCCTTCCAGTTGGTGCTAGAGAAACATAGGGAGTTGGTTCTTCCTTCAGGTCGGTGCCTGTAAAACCAGGGGATCTGTGCCTCATTCCAGTTGGTGCCAGTAAACACAGGAAGTTGGTTATTCCTTGAATGTATTCTTTTCATTAGAAAAGAGCATTCCATGGTTTTATCTCGTTTGGGTTTCCACGTTAAAATATTGTGTGTTATGTATTATTTATCTTGGTGCATATATGGATGAATTATTTTATTTATATTGGATGCATAACTAAAGATAAAGTTTAAGTTAAGGCTAATCTATTAAAGAATGTAAAAACTGCTTATAACTATGCTAATATTGATTCACCCCCCTATCAATATTAAATCGATTCCAACAATTGGTATTAGAGTGGGTGTCTTCAATAACAGATAAACATCTAGAAAATAGATCATTATGTACATATGGATAAGCAGGAAGGCATTTCCAGTAATAGAGCACCTAGGTTTGATGGCACCAATTATGCCTTCTGGAAGGTTAGGATGGAACTTTATCCGCAATCACCGGGAGAAGATGTATGGAAGTCCATTATTGACGGTTATAATGTCCCAGTAGTCGTGCAAGTTAATCCAACACATAGGACAATCTATGAATGCAATGCAAGGGCCATAAACGCATTTCTATGTGGATTGGCATATAATGACTTCATCAAGGTCATGCAATGCACCTCAGCCAAGGAGGTTTGGGACAAACCCAAAGGTGTCTATGAAAACGATGAAAAGGTAAAGAAACAAAGCTGCATAACTACTCTAGGCTATTTGAAACACTAAGAATGAAAGATGAAGAGAAAATTACCTCTTACTTCTTAAGAGTAGATGAGATAGTCAATGTTATCAAAAGTGTTGGGTCTTATTGGATGAAGAATCAGTGGTACAAAATATATTGAGAACTTTGCCTCCAAGTTTTGATGCAAAGGTGCCTGTATTGGAAGACAGAGCTAATATTGAAGATATGAAAAAGGATGAGCTTCAGGGGATTTTGAATACATATGAAATGAAAACTAAAAAAGAGATTCCCATCAGAAAGAAAGTTGATTTTAAAGCCACTGGAAAGGATAAGCATGATCATTACAAGGACTATTGTGATGAGTTAGATGCCGAGGAATCAAACTTTGTCAAAAAGCTAAAAAGAGGATGAGGTAAGTACACGAACAAGTTTCCCTTCAAATGTTTCAAATGTGGAGGAGTAGGTCATTATGCCTCTAAGTGTCCTTACAAGAAAATGGAGACAACGACAACGATGAAGAATCTAGTTCGTATGATTGAAAAACTGTGCACTCTCAGTGATTGAGTCTTGGTTCTGTGATTGGGAATTCTCAAGCGAGCCGATCCTTGGATTTTGTAGTATCAGAGCCACTCGAATTTCTGGAATATCTGTAAGTTCTACAAAAATTTTAGCATAATGTGATAACTGTCTTTTAAGTCTTTGCAATCTTATTGTTATGCAATTCATAAATGTATTGGATCCCTATTCAAAGTTAAAGAAGGAATCTATGTGGAATAGTTTTGGTTTTCTATAGTCTGTGAGGCAATGACCATGGGATCCAAAACCATAATCCCTCTGTGAAGTGGTCTAATAAAGACATGTAGGATACCCACGAGCTGGACTATTCCTTTACTACCCGATAAAGGTAAGTGTTCCATGGACCCTTCAATGGATTCAATAGAGCTCACATCTATGGATTGTGTATAAGATCATAATAGTGTTTCTCTGGATGAAAGATGTTCCTCATTTTCTAATGTTGAATCTTCTTCTTCGATAATCACTATTAATGATCTCGATCCATTTGCTAACTGGGAAATTCCTGGTATCTTACCTAAGGAAGTATATAAAATGATATGATGGAAGTACCAGTCACATACACAAATAAAAATAATCTCAGTAGATGTTTCTTTTACTAATAAGGAAGAGCCAATTCACATAAATATTATCAACAAAGAACAAATAGACTGGTCAAAATCTAAAGGTTATAAATATGCACATCTTGGTGTAGTCAATATTGGTCTAGGTGCTCTAGTTCGACCTTTCTTTCCTGTATATTCTCTCTGTGTAGTTATTGATACTAGGCATAAGGAGTTTGTTGATGCAGTAATCGGTGGATTTGTTGGCCCTCTTCACAATGGACCTTGTTTTGGAACTATTTTTCCGAAATATTCGGTCAGTTTAGATGACCACCACATCTATGATTTGCTTAAGGCTTATATCTTAGCACAAGAATTTAAAATGGATACTAGATCTAAAATCATTTAGTTAAAATATTTGGTTGTTGTTCACTGGAAATGATAGTCATCCACCCCTCACCCATAAAGTTCATGATAGCTCTCACTTGCTAAGTGTTGTGGAGTCAGACAAGTCCAAACAATCCACTCTTGTAACATTTAATTGGACTGGCATAAATTACCCGAAGCAATGGGAGGTCAAATACAAAGAACTATGTCATAAAGAAAAAATGTTGAATAATCAAACAATTGTAAATACTCCCATAGTATTTGATAGATCTTCTCACTCTTTCCAGTTACCTGATGGATTTCCCACTCCTATGTTTAGTCCTCCTCTCATTAGATCTACTTCTGTAAATTCATCTTCCTCTTCTTCATCTCAAACAATGTGGAATGAACCATACTCTTCACTCCCTTCAACTCTCTCTTAATCTAGTGTTTTTAATACTGAACATAAAGGAAAACACTCTGAATGTCCCACTTGCAGAATTTTTTTACAAAGAATGAGAGCCAAAAATAAAATCCCAAGCTTATTCATGTTCTCCCTTCCCAGAAGTGGACCAGGTTATGAAGTAAAAACACCAAAGGGTCATACTTCTTTCATTCCTGGCAGAAATATTCCCGATGCTCCTTTCAGTAAGTTTTCACATGATGGTCAATCTAAAAGGGAGTACCTTCCTCATAGGTCCTCTGCTATATCTGAAATTGTATCAGATGAAATCAAACTAGCAAATTATGGCAATATGCAACATCAGTTAATGACTCAGAATCTAGATGATATGGCTCATGATATCCTCCTCGTAAAACATAAAGCTAATGAAGAACATGAGCATATCACTCTGCGTAGAACTAAGATGGATCTTATTGATCATTTGTTACATGATTATGATGAAATAAAGAATTCTATTGTTACAACTACAAACAAGATTGTCATGTCCCCAATTAAATGATTTTCAGATAAATAATTAAGTTGGTCTAAGGGTTATGTGGAAAAATTAAAATATTGACATTTAACCCCAAGGTATATAGTTTCTCTTGAAAAATCAATATTCTAACTTGATGGTGGAAAAATGGGCCAATAAATTATGGAATAAATGTTAAATGCTCCAAAATGAAGTGGGATTAGGTCCTAGTTGGACTTGGGGGCGCATAAGTGGACATGTGCGGTCCACATGAGAGAATATTCCTCCTTTAAACATGGAGCCATCCAAAAATACGATTTGGAGGGAACATTCATGAAGGAAGAGGAAGAGTCATAGTTCTAAAAATAGGAAATGATATTAAGATTATATGACAACTATGACAAGCATTATGACACTTATGACAGATTCTATGACACCTATGACACTTATGACATATATGACAATGTAAGAGCTAAAAATATACCAATAGGGAGCATGAGAGGAGTTACACATCTCGAAAGAATCCAAAATATTCCCCAATTCGAATTCATGGAGGATTTGGAGAAAAAATATGAGCCAAGTGTCATGCAGGGCCAATGAAGGGTCATAACCCCCACTAATTCAAATTTCATGAGTAATTAGGAGATAATTTAAGTTCTAAGGAGGGAAATGAGTCAACTAAATTTATTAAAAGGAGGCCAAGTCGAAATGGATCAGATTTTGGTCATTTTTTATTTTCATCTTTGCAATTTGGGAGAGCTTCAAGTTTGTCCTTGCACAATGGATGCTCATCCTTCCTGCCTTAGAACCAATTTTAAGGGTGCAAGATTCCCATCCAAGTTGGTTTATGGAGAGGAAATTCATACCTTTCAATAGAGCTTCATGGATATGTTTTGGTGCAGGTTCAACCCCCATATGAGTTCGAGTTGATATTCATTATTTCTTCTCTTCTCTCATTCTACTATGTTTCTCTCAATGTTCATGTAAAGTGAGATAGCGCACTCCTTGTTTCATATAGATAATGTAAGGCTATTGTTTAGACCTTATGAAATTGTTATTGGATGCATAAATATGTAATGGATATGTCATGAGAGCCACAACTCTAAATACTAATCACTTCATGCACTATTTCTCCAAGTAACATTGATATTCGAGCTAGTTTCCTCATTATATTCTCATGGTGATTGTAGTATGTTTTGTATCAGTTTTATATCCTAATTTTATGGAGGTGTTTCCTATTATTTAAGCTTCATATATAAGTTAAATGTATGTACAAATTAGTTTATTCATACCCCTCAAGTCATACTATAGTTTTCAACATTAATTCATGCTCACTTGTCCACCATTTTCACATAAAATTGTATCCCTTAGAAGCTGTTGTCCTTTGGGAGACTTATCCAACCCTAAAAGATGATATAGAGCTACAAACATGTTTTCCTTGATGTCCTATAACAAAACCAATTATCATAATGAACATGGGAATTACGTACAGTGTTTGGAAGGAAAAATAGTGGCAGACCTAGGGGGGATTTTCACTAATCCAATTGACTAGTTTTGTCCCAAGTATTCCCTCCTTGAAAATTGCATACCATGAATGTTTATAACAGAATTTTGGGTGTATAAAGGTTTTACTATAGTTTCCTATATCCTCCTAAGTCCCTCCATACATAATTCGAAACCATTTGGGATCATTTGGGACAATTTGGGGTTTCAATAGCCCAAGGTTCGAAAATTGGCCAAACTGTGTAAACTTTCAAATTAGGGATATTACAGTGGTATCATAGCATGGTACTTGAACCTGATTTGGGTGACCATTGATGATTTCAAGAATTCATCCCCCACCCCTAGAAATCGAAACTGAAAGTACCTTTAGTGAAGAGGAAGAAGCAGGAGAAGAGGTGCACTCTGTTGAAACTATGGATAGGGATGAAAAAGGAACCCCAGAGATGGAGGAGAAAGAGGAGTTTAGGAAATTCATGAAGCCATTTTTTGAGTACATGACAAGGAATATAATGCAAGGGTTCGAATTGATGGCTAGACAAATTGGAAGCAAATTGGAAATAGGAGGAAGTAGTAGTTCTCATTTCGAGGGAAAAAAGACAGTTGGTGAAAACATTTTCTCAAGGACTGGGCCTCACAACCAACCTAATGAATTCCAAGGCTCAACAAGAGCCACCACACCCAACTTTGTTGAGTCCAAAGAGGATCCTAACACTTAACTTGGAATGAATGAATTACAAATATTGAGAGAAACATGAAAAACCTTGCCCCACCAATATCAGGCATACCTTGATCTATATAACGAAGATACACAAAAGGAAATTTCTTTGGATAACTTTTGTGATTGGGTGTTTGGACATAGGCCCAAGAATGAATATGTGGAGTTACTGAAGAAAGTTTATGCCATTCTTGCAAAATAACTTGGAGATAAAATCATATATGTCTGAGTTAAAAGGAGGAGTGAAATGAGGATACCCATGAGCCACCTAGTTCTGAAATAGGTGAAGTAGAAGGAGCATTACATGACGAGGATCCAAAGTCACTACCAAGTGACTTTGAAAAATATGAAGAAACACCACATGAGCAAGAAGAACATTTCATTGAAAAATTCTAAATATAATTCTGAGACACTCTCTACTTTGGAAATGAATCAAAGAGCATCAACTGATGGATGCTTGAACTGTGAAGGAGTACCTACTGATGGATGCTCACACCTCTATGTTGGTGACATAGAGATCACTTTTGAAAGTGTTTCTGCAAGCCAAATTTCCATTGAATATGGATGTAACATCCCCATTTTTGACCCATAGGGTTTATTCAATTCAATGTAAATATTGTATATATGCAATGTGTGTTTTCCCTAGTGTGGAGATCAAGTCCAAGGCCCCAGTAGTGGCTGATCAGGTTTTATTTAAAAGGAAATTATTTGAAATTATGTTATCCATGTGCTATGAAGCCATGGGACCTTGTAAATGATGTAAATATTAATATTGCAATAAAATACCAACGAAACTGGCTATGGAGGAAACCAATAAGAGGGGGACATGTGTATCCACTAGGGAGAGGTGAGGGGGTTGTGGGACTGGAACCCATGCTGCCAGATGTCATTTTGTGAACCCATTAGACTCCCTTGCTAACATTTAATTCTGCTGTAAGGAGGTGGTTGAGAAAACCTACTCATGAGGTCGATGGAGTATGAAGTAGCCCTGAAATCCGTATGGTGGGGTATGACTCTGTTTTTATTGTTCCTTAAGACACTCTACCTCCTGGGAATTCTATCACCCTAATCCCTAACCCATTGTTGACCAACAACCTTAGTTATCACGCATCACAGAGCCTAGGAGTGGAAAAAGGAAAGGAAGCAAATTGCGATTCTGTGTAAGCCACGAATTGCCGAACCAAGAATGCATAAGAAACCCTACATCGTAAGTAAAACTGGTTGGCACATCCATGGATTAAACCCTGGGATAAGTTCCAGAATGCGAGAAACTTAGAAAAACCATGAGAAAACCTTGATTTGATATCAAAATACCAAGTTGCGGGACTGAGCTTCGGCCGCAAACTTGAGAATAATATCAGACAGAGGGTTGGATCTACTTGATAAACCCATTGAATGCTAAAGTCTCATGAAAACAATAGCTTGGACCTTTATATTCCCACCCTCACTAGAGGGAAGGGGCCGTAAGGGAGTGCGCAACAGAGAAGGGTTCCTTCCTTCTATTGGGTGTGGTAGGTATTGTGGGTTCCATGACTGCTGAATGGTTTGAGATTCTTGTAGCTCTGTGGTTGAGATCATTGGATTAGCATCATCCTCCATGTTTTCTCTTGCATTCTTGATAAACCCAACTGTATGTTGGCTTAGCATTAGTATGTAACCTTGACTGTGAGTGAGCCTATTTAGCCCTCCTTAGTGGATACACATCCCAGCATGGGTGTGGTCTCTCAGCTGAAAGAGTATAGGATGGACATAGACCTATGGTTGGTTGGAACATTTCTCTCACTTAGTCAGTTGCTTGGACAACTTCAGTTCAAAGATAAGTGCTCCTTGTGGTGTTAAATGATGATAATTTCCTATGTTATGTCTACTCGTTATGTTCAAGTTATTTGAATGGATGATTACATGAAATTGATCAGTAGGAAGTCTGTGTATAAGTCTGAGTATGAGGCTGAGTTCATATTTGAATGCTTCACCATTTACTTGAGCTTAATGTGCTGCTAACCTTGCATGTTGTAGATGCATTGATTAGATTTAGTTTCATTATATGTGTTTTGTTATGCATTGCATACACTTTTATATGGACTGCATGGCATCACCTAGAAATGGGGAAGTAATTAGATAGCCCTGTTGTGTTTCATGGCCCCTTTGTGGGTCAGGTGAAGGGATAATTCATGGCAGAGGGAAATCAGTGCTCCTTGTAGAAGGGTAAAGAGGCATTGAGGGAGTTGGAGAAAGAATTCAGTTGGAATTATGACCAAGTCAGAGTCCTTGCATGTGGTAGGGGATCACACCAGTGCATAGATCTCTCCAAGATATTTCCAATGGCACTGAATTTTACAAATTTGGCTTTAGGATGAATAAGCTATCACCCTGGAAGTTTGCAGGAGCAGGGATAGGTGGTCCCGACCTTCCGAACCCGCAATGCGGATTGCGGATTGTGGAGGTCGGAGGACCCACCTTTGGAATTGCATGTTTATACCTCCAACTTTCCAAATCTACAAGGCGTATTGCGGATTGCGGAAGTCAGAAGGGTGATTTTCACGGGGTTGCATCTCAGGCTTCCGAATTTTCGAATCCGCAAGGCGGATTGCATATTACGGAAGTCGGAAGGTGATTTTTTCCCGGGGCACGAACTGAGGTTTCCAATTTCCAACTTCCACAATGCGGGTTGTGGTTTGCGGAAGTCGGATGAGTAAATTTTCCAGGATGATAATTGAGGTTCTGACTTTCGAGTTCCGCATGTGGATTGCGGATTGCGGATGTCGAAGAAGTAATTCTTCCATGTTGATATTTTGGGGGTTCCCAATTCCGAGTTCGGCATTGCAGATTGCGGATTGAGGAAGTCAGAGGCGTGATTCGATGAGGTGGATTTTTTGGTGTTTCGACTTCTGAATTATGCATTGCAGATTGCGGAAGTCAGAAGTGAAGTTTTCCAGAGTGGTGGAATTTGGTGTTCCGACTTCCGAGTTCCGCATTGCGGATTGTGGAAGTCGGAAGTGATGTTTTCTAGAGCGGTGGAATTTGGTGTTCCAAATTCCGAGTTCTGCATTGCGGATTGCGGATTGTAGATTGTGGATCATTGTGGCTGTGTGTAAGAGTAGAGAGAATTAAAAAAAAAAAATAGTAGTAGTTTCACAGGTCATCTCCGATCGCCTCTAAAGGGAATGGAGGTGACTGGGGACGCGAAAAAATGGTATTAGATCCCAAGGTTGCAACACTGGGGATACTTGGGCCGAAGTGTGAATGCACTTGCAGATAGAAAAGTTACAATGGCGTGGTTTTCATAAACACTTATTATTGTTGTTGTCCATATGAGTAATTTCTAGATTTGTATGGATGTTTTGTGTCTTATATGAATTCTTATAATGTTTAATAAATGTCTTTGTAATGCATAGTGTTGGAAGATGATAGTAGTTGAATCGTTACAGCAGAGACAACATACAGGGAAATCAAGGGAAATGGTGACCATAAATGATGCCCAAGATGCTTATTAGCATGAGGAAGATGTGTTGGGAGAGAATGTGCAAGAAGCACATACTAAAACTGGGTCCAATGGAAGAAGGGACCAAATAACTCCCCAGAACTTGGTTGAAACCATGGTGAGATTTAATGAAATATTGATGAAGGATCAGGAAGAACAGAACCAGCTCAATGCCAACATTTTGCAGAGCCTCACAAAGTCACTGATATGAATCAGAGGATAAACCTTGGGTCCAACCCAATAAATGTAGGCAAAGAAGGAAGAGATGTAGAGAGTCGCTCTCGAGGTCGTTCTAGGAAGAGGACTTTGAGCCCTAGAAAGAGTTATGTGAGAAAAAAGTACAGAACACTTTCCTCAAGGTCTCTTTCCAGCAATTCATGTGACTCCAGAGATTCTCAAAGAGGTCCAATGCATACTTCCAGCAGAATTGAGAGAAGAAATAAATTCATAGGGATCCCACAGAGATAATTTAGGAAGGCAAGGCCTCCCACATTTGAGGGAGAAGTTAAGACTGGCCAAGAGGCAGAGGCATGGCTTCTTGGAATGAAGAAGTATTTCAGAATGCATGATTATTCAGGAAATGAAAAGGCCAAAATTTCCATTTAGAATCTAAATGGAAAAGCTTCAATTTGGTGGGAGCACTTCATGCAAGTAAAGAGGATCAGTGAAAAGAAGATCAGCTAGGATTGGTTTAAAAGGTATTTCAAGGAAAAATACCTATCAGCTAGATATTATGATAACAAGAGGAAAGAGTTCAACGAACTTAGGTTGGGACAAAAATCCATGGAAGAACAGGTCCACATGTTTTTGGGGTTGTTGAGGTATGTAGATTACATCAAGGATGAAAGAGTAAAGGTCCAATGTTTCCTTGGTAATCTACCCCAAAATTTTAGATATAGGATTAAGTTTGTCAATCCACCAAGACTTGATGAATCCATTGGGATGGAAATTCATTGCTATGAGAAAAGAAAGGGAAAGTCAGAGGTTCAACCAACATGGAGAGGAAATCCAAGAGGGAGGTTTGAACACAGGAAAAGTGGATTCAAGCCACCATTCAGAAATCATCCCAGAAATTTTCCACAGGGACAATGGATTCAAGCTAATAGTAGCAGCAGAAAGAGCATCAAAAGTACGACTTCAATGTTGGAGATGTGGAGGAAACCACATGCTTAGAGATTGTCCACATCGGAGGGATAATACTTGGAGCTTGCACAACTTAGAAGAAGCAAATACAGTGGAATATATGGTTAGGAAAACACCTTGAATTTATGCAGTGTTGGATGACCATCAGGAAGACCATTAATCAACAGTGCTGGAAGTTGAAGGTAAGATTGCTAAGCAATCTATTTCTGTTTTGATTGACCCAGGATCTACTCATAGTTATGTTTCTCCAAAGGTGGTTGAAGGTTTTTCTCTTATTAAAGTAAATAATAGTAAGTCTTAGCTAGTTCAATTAGCCACAGGGACCAAGATAAAGGTGAGTGAAGTAGTGATGGAGTGCCCCATGGAGTTGAATGGACTCCTCACAAAGGTAAACTTGAATGTCCTACCATTAGGATTTTATGATGCCCTAATAGGTATGGATTGGTTGGAAAGACATAGATCCAAGATAGATTGCTATGAGAAGGTACTTGAATGCAATGATGAAGACGGAAGACCAAGGTTGGTAAGA
Organism: Larix kaempferi; assembly: GCA_027924585.1. Taxonomy (NCBI): domain Eukaryota; kingdom Viridiplantae; phylum Streptophyta; class Pinopsida; order Pinales; family Pinaceae; genus Larix; species Larix kaempferi. The sequence continues at coordinate 3,005,723 of BSBM01000717.1, read as the reverse complement.
GGAATTCCCAAGCAAGTTTCAGTAAGGTATATTTCATCCTTACAGCTGAATTTTTTTTATAAGAAGGGTTGCCCATTATATGTAGTTCACATATCAGATTTATCAGAAGATGAGGGACCAAGGAAAGGATACTTTCATGTGTTGCAAGAGTTCCTAGATTTGTTTTGCGGATGAAGTGCCATGACTTCCACCAAAGAGAGATATTTATTTTTCCATCAATCGTGTTCCAGGGGCAGCACCAATTTCCAAAGCTCCTTATAGAATGAGCACACCAAAATTGGTAGAGTTAAGGATGCAGCTGCAAGAATTAATGGACAAGGAGTATATTAGACTGAGTGTATCTCCTTGGGGAGCACTAGTATTATTTGTCAAGAAAAAGGATGGGACTTTAAGGCTGTGTATTGATTACATGCAGCTAAATAAACTGACAGTCAAGAATAAGTACCCATTGCCAAGGATTGATGATTTGTTTGATCAAATGAAGGAAGATAAGGTGTTTTTCAATATTGACTTGAGGTCTAGCTACCATCAAATGAGGATAAAGGAAGAAGACTATCACAAGACAAATTTCAGGACAACATAGGGCCATTATGAGTTCACAGTGGTGCCATTTGGTCTTACTAATGCACCTGCTACATTCATGTGTATCATGAATAGTGTATTCAACAAGTATTTGGATAAGTTTGTGATTGTGTTCTTGGATGACATTCTTGTTTATTCAAGGAATGAAGAAGAGCATAATGAACATCTAAGGATGGTGTTGCCAGTTCTTAGAGAACATGAACTGTATGCAAAGTTGAGCAAGTGTGAATTCTATCAAAAGAAGGTACAATATTTGGGTCATGTCATCTCAAAAGAAGGAATTGCAGTGGATCTAGAAAATATTGAATCCATAATGGATTGGACTACTCCAAAGAATGTTGTAGATGTTAGATATTTTATGGGTCTTGCAGGTTATTACAGAAGGTTCAATGAAGGATTCTCCAAGATAGCTCATCCAATCACAACATTGCAGAGGAAGAATATCAAGTTTGTATGGTCTGAAAAATGTGAGAAAATATTTCAACAACTAAAGGAATTGCTTACCAGTGCTCCTGCTTTGAAGATTGCATATCCAAAGAAGGATTTTGTAGTGTGCAAAGATGCTTGCATTGAAGGGCTAGGTGGAGTTCTCATGCAAGAAGGATTTGTAATTTTCTATGAGTCAAGAAAGTTAAAAGAACATGAGAAGAACTATGCCACACATGATTTAGAGCTAGTAGCCATCGTTCATGCTCTCAAAAGGTGGAGACATTATATCTTGGGAAGAATATTTGAGCTCAGAACATATCACATGAGCTTGAAATATTTGTTTGACCAGCCAAACCTGAATGCTAGGAAAACTATGTGGATGGAATTTATTTGTGAATTTGATTTTGAAATTAAACATGTCAAAGATAAGGAGAATAAGGTTGATGATGCACTTAGCAGAAAATTTCATGTTGTAGTAGTGAGTATATGTAAATCATATTTGAAGTAAAGAATTCTTGAAGCTAAAACCAGTGATGAAGCTTACCTTCAAATTAGAGAAAAATTGTAGCAGGGAAATGTGGATGAAACATGTGTAGGATATCAGCTTGGTAAAGATGCTATTCTCATTTATCAAGATACCAGACTGTATATTCCAAATAGTACATATTTGAAGAGGCTAGTGATTGATGAAATACATCAAATGCCATACTTTGGACATCCAAGATATCAAAATACTATAACAACAGCAAGAAAGCAGTACTTTTGGAATGGGATGAAGAAGGACATACACGAATACATTGCAAGGTGTCAAAAATGCCAAAAAGTCAAGGCAAAACATCAACATCCAATAGGATTGTTGCAGCCTTTTCCCATTCCAGAATGGAAGTGGGAGGTAATTTCTATGGATTTTATAACAGGTTTTCCAATGACGGTAAGGAAGCATGATTCAATTATGGTAGTGGTAGAAAAGTTATCAAAGGTGTCTCACTTTATTCCAGTCAAGTCCACTCATAAGACAAATGACATAGCAAATATCTTCATGAAGAAGATATTCAGATTGCATGGATTTCCCAAGGCAGTAATTTGTGATTGAGATACAAATTTCAAATCCAATTTTTGGAAGGGATTATTCCAGGAATTGCAAACTCAACTAAAATTTAGTACAACATATCATCCTCAAACAGATGGTCAAACTGAGAGGTTGAATCAAGTTCTTGAAGACATGTTGAGAATGTATGTGATGGATAAACCATCCAAGTGGGAGGACTACCTACATTTGGTAGAATTTGCATACAATAATGGATATCAAGAACCTTTGGGGATGAGTCCTTTTGAGGTATTGTATGGCAAAGGATGTAAGACTCCAGTGAATTGGAATACTCTAGTGAACAGGGTAGTTCTTGGGCCAGAGATGATCAAGGAAATGGAACAATAAATTGTTAAGATTAGGCATAATTTAAAGGTAGCTCAGGACATGCAAGGGAGTTATGCAAATTTGAAAAGAGTGCATAACGAGTTTCATATTGGGGACCATGCTTACTTAAGAGTGAAGGAAATGAAAATTTCCCTAAAGTTGGGGAGTTGTGCCAAGTTGGAACCAAGATATTGTGGACCATTTGAAGTCCTTGATAGGATGGGTCCAGTTGCATATAGAATTGCATTTCCTACTAACATGAGAGCTCATAATGTTTTCCATGTTTCCTTGCTTAAGAAATATGTACATGATCCTAATCACATAATTGATTGGCATGTGATACAGGTGGAACATGAGGGAGAGTTCCAAGTGGAGCCTATGCTTATCCTTGACAAGAAGGTCACATTTGCTCCAGAACCAAGCCATTGGATAGGTGAAGGTGCAATGGAAGTACCTTAGTCCCGAGGAGGCTACATGGGAGCTGGAGGATTTTATGAGAGAGGCATTCACATTTTTGTTCAGTTTTGAGAACACCGAGGACAATTTTATTCTAAGGGGGAGGGAATTGTAACATCCCCATTTTTTACCCTTAGGGTTTATTGGATTCAATGAAAATATTGTATACATGCAATGTGTGTTTTCCCTAGTGTGGAGCTCAAGGCCAAGGCCCCACTAGTGGATGCTCAGGTTTTATTTAAAAGGTGAGTATTTGACATTATGTTATCCATGTTCTATGAATCCATGGGACCTTGGAAATTATGTAAATATTAATATTGCAATTAAATACCAAGAAAACTGCCTATGGAGGAAACCAATAAGAGGGGGCCATGTGTATCCACTAGGGAGAGGTGAGGGGGTTATGGGAATGGAACCCATGCTTCCACATGTCATTTTGTGAACCCTTTTGACTCCCTTGCTGACATTTAATTCTGTTGTAAGGAGGTGGTTGAGAAAACCCGCTCATGAGGTCGATGGAGTATGGAGCAGCCCTGAAATCCATATGGTAGGGTATGGCTCTGTTTTGGTTATTTCTTAAGATACTTTACCTCCTGGGAATTCTCTCACCCTAATACCTAACCCATTATTGACCAACAACCTCAGTTATCATGCATCACAGATCCCAGGAGTGGAAAACAAAAAGGAAGAAAATTACGATTCTGTGTAAGCCACAAATTGTAGAACCGAGAATGCATAAGAAAACCCGCGTGGGAAGTAAAACTGGTTGGCACATCCATGGATTAAAACCTGGGATAAGTTCGAAAAAATTGATAAAAATAGAAAAACTGAGAACACCTTGATCTGATAGAAGAAGACCAAGTTGCGGGATCGAGCTTTGGCAGCAAACCTAAGAAGATTCCATCTAGCATAACAGAGAAGAAGATAAGACAGAGGGTTGGATCTACTTGATAAACACAATGAAGGATAAAGTCTCATGAAAACAACAGCTTGGACCTTCTATTCCCACCCTGAAGATCACTGGATAGAAGGGGCCCTAAGGGACTGTGCAACAGAGAAGGGCGCCTTCCTTGTGTTGGGTGTGGTAGGTATTGTGGGTTCCATGATTGCTGAATGGTTTGAGATTCCTATAGCTCTGTGGTTGAGCTCACTGGCTTAGCATTATCGTCCATGTTTTCCCTTGCATGACTGATAAACCCAACTGCATTTTGGCCTAGCATTAGTGTGGATTCTTGACTATGAGTGAGCCTATTTATCCCTCCTTAGTGGATACACAGATCAGCTTGGGGATGGTCTCTCAACTGAAATATTATAGGTTGGACAGAGACCTATGGTTGGGTGGAATGTTGCTCTCACTTAGCCAGTTTCTTGGACAACTTAAGTTCAAAGATAAGTGCTCCTTGTGGTGTTAAATGATGATAATTTCCTATTTTATGTATACTTGTTATGTTCAAGTTATATGAATGGATGATTAATTGAAATTGACCAATAGGAAGTCTGTGTATAATTATGAGTATGAGGATGAGTTCATGTTTGAATTCTTCACCATTTACTTGAGCTTAATGTGCTGCTAAGCTTGCATGTTGCACATGCATTGATTAGATTTAGTTTCATTATATGTGTTTTGTTATGCATTGCATACACTTTTAGATGGACTGCATGGAATCACCTGGACTTGCAGAAAGAATTAGCTAGCCCTTGTTGTGTTTCATGACCCCTCTGTAGGTCAGGTGAAGGGAGAAGTCATGGCAGAGGGCAATCAGTGCTCCCTACAGAAGGGTAAATAGGCATTCAGGGAGTTGGAGAAAGACTTCAGTTGCAAGTATGACCAAAACAGAGTCCTCAGATGTGGTAGAGGATCACACCAGTGCATAGATATCTCCAATATCTTTCCAACGGTACCATATTTTTCAAATTTGGCTTTAGGATGAAGAAGTTATCACCCTGGAATTTTGCAGGAGTAGGGGTAGGTGGTCTCAACCTTCCGAACCCGCAATGCGGATTGCGGAGGTCGGAGGACCCACATTTGGAATTGCATGTTTATACCTCCAAATTTCTAAATCCGCAAGGTGGATTGCGGATTGCGGAAGTCGTAAGGGAGATTTTCACGGGGTTGCGTATCAGACTTCCGACTTTCCGAATCCACAAGGAGGAGTGCGGAAGTTGGAAGGTGATTTTTTCCCGGGTCATGCAATGAGGTTTCCAACATCCGCAATGCGGGTTACGGATTGCGGAAGTTGGATAGTAAATTTTTTGGGATGGAAATTGAGGTTCTGACTTTCAAGTTCCGCATGCGGATTGCGGATGTAGGAGAAGTAATTCTTCGACTTTGAGATTTTGTGGGTTCGGACTTCCGAGTTCTGCATTGCAGATTGTGGATTGAAAAAGTAAGAGGTGTGATTCGACATGGTGGATTTTTTGGTGTTCTGACTTTCGAGTTCTGCATTGCGGATTGCAGAAGTCGTAAGTGAATTTTTTCGGAGCAGTGTAATACCCCAATTTTGACCCTTATGAAATATTGGCTTTTAATGTAAATATTGTATACATGCGATGGATGTTTCCCTAGCATGGAGCTCAAGGTCAAGGCTCCACTAGTGTATGCTCTGATTTTATTTGGAAAGGAAAGTATTGGATATTTTCCCATCCATGTGCTATTAAGCCATGTAATATTGTAAAATGATGTAAATATTTAATATTGCAATAAAATACCAAAACTGGCTATGGAAGCAACTAATGAGAAGGGGCCACGTGTATTCCACTAGAGAGTGGTGAGGGGGCTGTGGGATTGAACCATAGGCTTCCAAATGTCATTTTGAGAACCCAATTGACTTTCCTTGTTGACATTTATTTCTATTGTAAGAAAGTTGTTGAGAAATCAGTCCATGGCTTCAATGGAGCATGGGCAACCCAGAAATTTGTATAGCAGGTATGGGATCTGTTTTTCTTGTACCACAAGTCACTCTAACTCATGGGAATTGGTTCTTCCTCATTCCCATTCCATTATTGAAGATCCCAACATCACTTTTCATCCATTACGAATGCCCAGAAGTGAAAAAAACCATAAATCGCAACTTTGCAAGAACCCACATTTTGAAGAGCCATAAATGCCCATAATTTGGTATAGAAAGTAAAATCCAATGGGGGATCCATAGATATCAACCTTGGGGTGAAATTGAGATTATTAGATACCCTGAAATCCATTGGAAAACCTAGTTTTTATAGCCCAGAAATCCAGTCACAGGATTGAGTTATTCGATGACAGAATTGTGAGAAATCCAAGTGTGAATGATTGAACAAAGGTTGGGGTCGCTTGAAAAACCCAATGAAGGCTGGAATCTCAAAGAATTAGCATCTGGACCTTTCTATGCCCACCCTAAATAGCACTGGAGGGAAGGGACGCCTAAGGGACTGTGTAGCAGAGAAGGGGGCCTTCCTTGTGTTAGGTGAGGTAGGTATTGTGGATGTCGTGACTGTTGAGTTCATTTGAGATGCCTGTAGCTCTGTGGTTGAGCTCACTGGCTTAGCATCCTCCTACTTTGCTTATTGCATGCTTGATAAACCTAGCTTTGTGTTGGCTTAGCATGATTGTTGAGTGAAACCATGGCTATGAGTGAGCTTGTTTAGTTCCTCCTTAGTGGATACACAACCCAGCTCAAGGGTGATCTCTCAGCTGAAAGTATATAGGCTGGACAGAGATCTATGGTTGGGTGGAATGTTTCTCTCACATAGCCAGTTGTTTGGACATTTACATTTCAAGATAAGTATTCTCTGTGGTTAAGCTATGATCATTCTATGTTTTGTTCTGAATGATAATTGTTCATGTTGATGAAATGAAAGGAATCATGTTTTATGCAATGTGATAATTGATGACTGTTAGATGCATGATGAAATTGTGTGTATATATAATGTTTAATTCCATTGTGTTTGTTGAGTATGAATATGTATACATAAGTTTTTATTTATCCATGAATTTCTTAGTAATGTATGGGGCTAAGATTGTCAAATAAGCCCGATATGTTTGGTCATGTTTCCTCCCTTGCATCGGTTTAATGGAAGGGGACGTGACAAGCGGTGGAATTTGGTGTTCCGAATTATGAGTTCCGCATTGCGGAAGTCGAAAGTGAATTTTTCTTGAGCGGTAGAATTTGGTGTTCTGACTTCCGAGTTCCGCATTGCAGATTGCGTATTGCATACCGAATATCATTACGGTTGTGTGTAAGAGCAGAGAGAATTAAAAAAAAATAGCAGTAGTTTTGCAGGTCATCTCCCATCGCCTCTAAAGGGAATCGAGGTGACCGGGGACGTGACAATGGATATGAATACCTTGTAACAGTTGAAGAAGAACCAAGCTCAACTTCCCCATCACCACTTGAGCTTCATGAAGTTTGTCCAAGCAAGAAGGAAGAATATGAGGAGTTTCATTTGCAAGAGCCTCATTTTATTGCAGGGTCCTTGAATATGGATGAAAAGAAGATTCAATAGGCCTTGAAAACTTTCCATTATACACAAGCATTGGTTTAAATTTTGTTGGTGTGTGTAGGAGAAATATTCCCTTGAAGACATGGATAAAGTACAGAAGGAAATGTTGGACACCAAAGGTAATTTTTTGAATTTGCTTTCTGATAGAGATTATTTAATTGAGCTTGTTTATTTGTATCATGGAATAACCTTGAAGGATGCAAAAGAGAATGAAAAGATCTCAAATGAGTTGGAGTCCACCCAAAATGCACTCCAAAAATATATGGTGCATATTGAGCAACTTCAAGAGAGGTTACAAAGTCCCTTTACACCCTCCTACATATCAGACAATCATTCAATGGTTGAAATACATTATGTTACAAAGGAGGAACCTCATGTGATGGTCGAACATGAGGTACATGTTGATATGCAGGTGCTTGAAGAGGCTACATTCAAACAAGAGAATCCAAGTACTTATACTTGTTCAGAGGGATTATGAGATGCCTCATGGTGAGAGTTGCAAAGCCTTGGAGGAGGCACATGATCTCCCAACAGTTGGACCAACCAATTATGGAGAAGATGCATTCAAAATTTTGATGGTTAATAGTTTCAAAGAGGCAAGTTTGGTTCACAATTTTTCACCCCCTACCTCTTTTCCAGCCACATCAATTTGGGATGAAAATTGGGTGAAAGGTTTCTTTCTGATGGTGCCACATGAGAAGTATGAAACTCCTATCTCTCCTTTTGATGATGCAATGATTAGAGCACATTATCATTTACATTTTCAGCAACATCACTTGTTACCTTATGATGATACACATATACATGGATGCACCTATGATGTTCACTTGAGTCACTTGGAGACTAATGATTTTCCTTGCTCCTTACTTGGTTCAACTTTTAGTGGAGGTTCTTGATTCACTTCTTGGATGAAAGAACACATGGATGATTGTTTTTTGTTGGAATATCCAAACCATCATTTTTATATTTTGCATGTCTGCATGCAAATCTGCATGCCACTGCATGCATCCAGTTATCATCATGGTAGTCTCCCAGTACCTAGAGCTTGCTTCTAGCTCTCCAGAGCATGTCTTTAGCCCCTAGTTGGCCTCCCACCTACCTAAAGAACCTTCTTTGAGTTTCTGCATGTCTAGTGCTCCTTTGCTCACCTACCACTGTCAGTTAGAGCGCCTTTGCTCACCTACCACCAGATATCACTCAATTAGGGCACCTTTTCTCACCTACCGAGAGTTATCACTCAGTTAGTGCATGGATTGAGTAGTTGTTCCACTGATTGCTCATCCTAACTACTTGTAGCTCCTAGTTAGCTAGTTTTGGAGTGCCACTTGACCCTATGACAGCCTCATGCGCCCCCCTTGGAGTCTCCATTCCCTTATTTATTCCTAGATGGTCTTGTTAGACTTAGTCGGACACACTTGACTGAATCTTACCATTTATGACTGATACTACTGAATGGATGATGTCTCCATAGTTATCCAAGCTATACTTTGAGCTCAGATTCCAATGCCCTACTTGGCTAATTCGAATCCTATATGATTCTACTTCACAGTTTATTGTAACACCTTCTTTACATTCATTATTCATTGTATGATATTGTTATTTTTCATTATTCTGTGTTTATGAGTGATTATTAAGTGTCTCCTTCTCTTCTTCTTTGAAACATACTTGAGAGTTTGATTGTGAGTTTGTTACATTTGCTAGATCCCTTGCATATTATCACATGGTATCAAAGCAAGAAGAAACTATTCAAATTGTAGCCATTGCAATAGTTGCAGCATTTCTTTCAGCAGCTATATTTCACTTGAGCACCAGAAGCCTCTGAGTTTCCACAACAAATCGTAGTGCTATTACTTGAATTCATTGGAGAAATACAATGAGTTCTATCCAGGTGTGAAGGACTTAGTCTATGTGCTTAGTTTTCAAAAGGTAGTGTTCACTCAAAGTGTAGCATTCTCCATCAACAAAAACTTCTCTTGTTTTGCAAGTTTATTCACCCGTTCGAATTCTTCTTCAACTATTCGGCCTTCTCTGTTCAGATGGATCTAAAGTTCACATCTTCCAACTATGTTGAGTGGAAATCCAAGATGGATCTCTTCATGAGAACCAAGAGCTTCACCAGAATACTCAATGGAACGGCGGTAGAACCTCTCAGTGCAGTTGAAAAGTCCAAGTACTTGGATAGGATTGATGAAGTAGTTGGCCTCCTCCTTCTCTCAATTTCTGAAGATCTTCACTTCCATGTCATCGATCTTACATATCCTAAAGAGGTTTGGGACAAGCTCGAATCCCTTTTTGGAGAATGAACTCATATCTTTGAGTTCTAACAGCTTCGAATCTATCAATGCCTTCCTCACCAAGTTCAAAATCTTGATATCACAGTTGAAAAGATATGAGATAGAGAAAGAAGACAAGCAGCTTATTCTTGCCACTCTCTCAAAGTTGGGGCCAAACTTCTCAGTTTTTGCCTCTACTTTTCAGTAAGCTAATATATCCATTCCAAAATGGAATTTTCCCTCACTTGATGTCTTCATCCAATCTATTACTCAGGAGGAAGAGAAGTTAATATCCATGGGAATGATCAAACCCAAATAGGATTCGGCCCTTACAGCTACTGAGAGAGAGAATGGTAAAGGAAAGCAAAATATTTATGACAAGAGATCGAATGATACAAGGCCCACAAATAGTCCATACCAGTCAGATGGGGCTTCGAACTCAAGGAAGACCAAGCATTCTCAGAAGAAAATATCCAAGTGCACCTATTGTCTTAGAGGTTTCCATCCTGAGAGTGCTTGTATGAGGAAAGCTATAGATTTGATGGATCAATTAATTGAGAAGAACAATCTTCCTGTGCCTGCATGTACAAAGAAGAAAGATCCTAATATTGAACCTTCTAGATATGAAGACAAATAAAGACGTCATTCCCTCATGGAAAGTGCATCAACAGATTCTTCTTTCATCATAGATTCAGGAGCATCAAGACACATGTCTTCATCCAAAAATATATTCTCCAGTTTCAAAAGCTCAGTTGGCCCTTCCATCAGATTGGGCAATGATACAGAAGTCTCCTCTTAGGGGATTGGAAGAATCAATCTTGACTATGGTTACTTTTCTTATGTGCTTTATGTTCCTTCTCTTGCAGCAAATTTACTTTCATTGTATCAAATGACTCATATTGGAGAGCCCAAAAGAGTGATCTTTTATCCAAATGAAGTCGAGATACAACACATGGTTTTAGGGGAAATCATTGCAAGAGGATTTGCAAATCATGCTTCAAAACTCTATGAGTTTTCACACTTCTTACCATTCTCCAAGCCATCTGCTCTCCATACTCATGCCAATGGAGAAAGCAGATTGCGGCATGAGAGATTTGGACATCTCAACTACAAGCATTTGCAGGACATGCAAGCTCAAGGTGTGGTTGAATGCCTTCCAGATGATAAGTTTGCTCATGGTACCTGCAAAGGTTGATTAAAGGGAAAAGATCCACAAAAGAAGATGAAGAAAAAGAAGACTCTTGAAGAAGTGCGAATGCTAGATCCAGATCCACAAGAACCTGAATATCTAGCACCTAAAGTTTCATCTCCTATTGCTACATGGGCCACCACAGCTCCTATCTCCACCGTTGATCTTGTCAAAGATAGATTTGATCTTCATGATACAAGAACTGTACTCTCTCCCTCAGATCCATTTCTAGCTGAGAGATGTTTTCTTATTATTGGATATGATCCAAATACATACTTTGAAGCCTCCCAAGATGCAAGATGGGTATCTACTATGGAAGAAGAGTACCAATCTCTTCAAAGAAATGAGACTTGGGAGCTTGTTTCTCTCCCACCTGGAAGGAAACTTGTTCAATGCAAGTGGGTCTACAAAACTAAGATGGATTCAAATGGAGCCTCCCACAAGTACAAGGCTAGATTGGTTTCAAGAGGTTTTTCCCAAGTTCATGGGATTGACTATTCTGAGACATTCTCTCTTGTTGCTAATATGGATTCCATCAGTCTTGTTCTTGCTCTTGCTGCATCCAAACAATGGGAAGTGCATCATATGGATGTCAAGAATGCTTTCCTTCATGGATATATAGAGGAGGATATTTACATGAAGCAACCTGAGGGTTATATTGATGATTCTTCACTTGTTTGCAGATTGAAGAAATCCTTGTATGGACTTAAGCAAGCTCCCCGAGCTTGGTATGCCAAGATGGATTCCTTTTTGCTTTCAGAAGACTTTCAGAGGTGAAAATCAGATTCAAATGTCTACATGAGACATGATGGTAACTCCTTACTTCTCATTGTACTTTATGTTGATGATTTGTTGATTACAGGGAGCATTTTTCCATGTATTAGATTTATAAAATATGCCTTGCACAACTTTTTCTCCATGTTGGATCTGGGATTGTTGAAACACTTCCTTGGTCTTGAATTCACTCAGAGTGATTCAGGAATCAAAGTTGCACAATCCAAATATGGTTCAAATCTGCTTGATAGGTTCCACATGAGTGAATGCAAACCAGTTGCATTCCCTTTTCTTTCAGGGATCAGCCTTGAGGATGGATCTTATACACCTTTGGTAGATTTTACTTTGTATTGGCAGTTAATTGGTAGCCTTTTGTTTCTTACACACACTCGGCCTGATCTATCCTATGTAGTTAGTGTTGTCTCTAGATACATGAAGGAGCCTCATGAGCTTCACTAGAAGGCAACAAAGAGGATTTTGCACTATGTGCAAGGTACCAGGACTCATGGCCTTCAATATTCAGCTGGGTTTCCTTTGAACCTAGTTGGATACATGGATTCTGATTGGGTTGGAGATAGCTCAGATCGGAAATCTACATCTGTCTTTGTCTTCATGGTTGGATCTGGACCTATATGTTGGTCGAGAAAAAAGAAGACTACTTTAACTCTTTCTTCAGCAGAGGCCGAGTACAGAGGTGCAGTAAATGTAGCCACACAGTGCATTTGGCTGAAAGGCATCTTATTAGAGTTTGGGATTCAATTCAATACTCCACCTGTCATCTATTGTGACAATCAGAGTGCCATCAATATCTCCACGGATCTAGTTCTGAGACAGAGAACCAAACACATTGAGATACACATGCATTACATCAGAGGATTAGTGCATGATCAGATCATTTCACTACTCTACCTTCAAACGGAAGAGTAGATTGAAAATATCTTCACCAAGACCTTCATGGTGAAGAGGTTCACTTACTTTAGATATTTTCTTGGGGTGAGAGATGATATGCTACAGTAGCATCCTTCAGTCTATTTTTGAGGGAGGGCTTTCTTTCCATTGGGTTTTCCCCCTTTCCTCACTTAGTTTATTTAGATTGATTGTATGGGGTGACCTTTGGTCTTAGTCACCGGGGCCCTATTTTTCAAATTTCAATTATTAGCTCATAGTATAGCTTGCGGGGGGGTGTTGGAATATTCACACCATCATTTTTATATTTTGCATGCCTGCATGCAAATCTACATGCTGCATGCAAATCTGCATGCTGCATGCCACTGCATGCATCCAGTCATCATCATGGTAGTCTCCCTAGCACCTAGAGCTTGCTTCTAGCTCTCCAGAGCCTGTCTTTAGCCCCCAGTTGGCCTGCCACCTATCTAAAGCACCTACTTTGAGTTTCTACATGTCTAGGGCGCCTTTGCTCGCCTACCACCAAATATCACTCAGCTAGGGCACCTTTTCTCACCTACCGGGAGTTATCACTCAATTAGTGCATGGATTGAGTAGTTGTTCCACTGATTGCTCATCCTAACTACTTGTAGCTGCTATTTAGCTAGTTTTGGAGTACCACTTGACCCTATGACAGCCTCATGCACCCCTCTTGGAGTCTCCATTCCCTGATTTATGCCTAGATGGTTCTGTTAGAATCAGTTGAACACACTTGACTGACTCTTACCATTTATGACTGATACTACTGACTGGATGATGTCTCCATAGTTATCCAAGATAGACTTTGAGCTCAGATTCCAATGACCTACTTGGCTAATTCAAATCCTATATGATGCTACTTCATAGTTTATTGTAACACCTTCTTTACATTCATTATTCATTGTATGATACTGTTATTCTTCATTATTCTATGTTTATGAGTGATTATTGAGTGTCTCCTTCTCTTCTTCTTTGCAACATACTTGAGAGTTTGATTGTGAGTTTGTTACAGTTGCTAGATCCCTTGCAGATTATCACATTTTGATGCATATTACATTCTTTTGGATCATCAATATAGGACATGGGATCCTCACCTATGTCATTGGAGCATATTGATATAATACTTGATGCTTGTGTGTATGGGGCACGTGATAATCTACTTACTTGGATGTATAAGAACTTTCATGATTCTTTGATGAGGCACCTATTTGATGTACATGTGTATGATGTTGTTATGTACTTTGATGATCTATATTTTGTACTTATGATGTTTGGAAGGATACAATACAAGCAATGGGATCCTAGTGTTTCTTGGTTTCAGCTCACTTGGAGCAGTAGTTCGATTGTTGGATTGAGAGAGAAATCCAACCTTCAGTTGTTTGAGTTCATATTTGCAGAGAAGTGTTTTGGTTTCCTATGTGGGAGACCTTTTGAGAGATGGATTCAATCTTCACATGCTTGGTGTTCATGCCATTTCATATTAGACATTTCACACCATGCTTGTATCATGATCATTTGGGACCCTCAGATAATTTTTGCTCTCATTGGTTTCAATTTTTGGGGGCAAAAAGTAGTGTGGGAGATTGAGTCACGACTTCAGAAGGTGATTGTAATCAGAGTAGTGAAACAAAAAACATGGTGGTTCCTCTCTAAAATTTCATGGAATCTTGAAGACTCAAAGTTTGGAAACCCAGTGGCAACTTTAAAGAATTATACAGTGATAAAAAGGGTTGAAAGTTCATAAGGGTTTCCAAAATATGAAAGAGTACATGAGTGCCACTACACAGAGTTTTGGAAGCAAATTTTTGGAAAGAAAGCAAGTACTTCAACATCCATGTTTAAAATGGATTGAGGACACGCAATATTGGTAGAGGAGGACTGTCATGTCCCCAATTAAATGATTTTTCAGATAAATAATTAAGTTGGCCTACCCAATTCCTAAGGGTTATGTGGACAAATTAAAATATTGACATTTAAACCCAAGGTATATAGTTTCTCATGAAAATTAAATATTCTAAACTGATGGTGGAAAAATAGGCCAATCAATTATGGAATAAATGTTAAATACTCCAAAATGAAGTGGCATTAGGTCCTAGTTCGACTTGGGGGCGCATAAGTGGACATGTGGGGTCCACATGAGAGAATATTCCTCCTTTAAACATGGTGCCATCCCCAAATTCGAGTGGGAGGGAAGAGGTAACATTCATGAATGAAGAGGAAGATTCATAGGGCTAAAAATAGGCAATGACAGATTCTATGACAACTATGACAAGCATTATGACACTTATGATAGATTCTATGACACCTATGACACTTATGACAGATTCTATGACATCTATGACAATGTGAGAGCTAAAAATAGAACAAGAGGGAGCATGAGAGGAGTTACACATCTCCAAAGCATCCAAAATGTTCCCCAATTCGAATTCACGGAGGAGTTGGAGACAAAAGATGAGCCAAGTGTCATATGGGGCCAATGAAGGGTCATAACCCCCACTAATTCAAATTTCATGAGTAGTTAGGAGATAATTTGAGTTCTAAGGAGGGAAATGAGTCAACTAAAGTTATTAAAAGTATTCCAAGTCGAAATCAATCATCTTTTGGTTATTTTTTATCTACATCTTTGCAATTTGGGAGAGCTTCAATTTTGTCCTTGAACGGTGGATGTTCATCCTCCCTACCTCAGAACCAATTTCGAGGGTGAAAGATTCCCATCCAAGTTGGTTTATGGAGAGGCCATTCAGACCTTTCAATAGATATTCATGGATATTTTTTGGTGTAGGTTCAACCCCCATCCAAGTTCGATTTCATATTCATTCTTTCTTCTCTTCTCTCATTCTACTATCTTTCTCTCAATGTTCATGTAAAGTGAGATAGCTCACTCCTTGTTGCATATAGATAATGGAAGGCTATTGTTTCGAACTTATGAAATTGTTAATGGATGCATAAATCTGTAATGGATAGATTATGAGAGCCACAGCTTGAAATACTAAGCACTTCATGTACTATTTATCCAAGTAACATTGATATTCGAGCTAGTTTCCTCACTATATTATCATGGTGATTGTAGCATGTTTTGTATCAGTTTGATATAATAATTTTATGGAGGTTTTGACTATTATTTAAGCTTCTTATGGACTTTAAATTTATGTCCAAATTATTGTTAAAATTCAATATGCTAAGACAGAAAATAGCAGCATTACATTCCATTTCACAATAATAGCATATACAGGATCACTGAAGAAACAACGAGCATAGCATAAACACAAGAGACACAGATTTATCCTGGGAAACCCTCATGGGGTAGAAAACCTAGCAAAGCTTTCCTCAATAAGATGATAAACCAAAATACAAGATGTGCTCCCTCCTTCTAATCCTCCTTAGCAAATCTCCCAGACAAGTGCCCCTCTTTTCAAGTGTGTGAGTGTGTCAAATGAGTAACACACCTCCTCTATTTATACACTACTCTGACATATATTTTACACAAGTACATGTAGCCTCGTATTTAACCATTAGGTTAAATACCCTATTATAACTGACTGGGCCGACCCCCACATGGTGGGTCTAATAACCCTAGTTGCCACAACTCCTCGGAGGAATAAACATCTCCGGATACATAATAGAATCACCTCGGAGGGATGGAACATCTCCGGAATAAATAATGTACAAATATAATATTCTTAGAAGTTACAATATTCAACACTCCCCCTTAACGAGAAGGATATTATAACAACATTTGCAGGAGTAAGGAGTCATTGACTACATCATCTATATATCATCGGAAGCTTTCTTCAATTCATCATCATCAGTAACTCAACTAGTTACTGGAAAATCAACATCATCAAAGTTGATATTACTCGATCATCAGAATCATCATCATCATCGTCATCACACGATCACACGATCATCAGCATCGTCATCACACGATCATCAACATCGTCATCACACGATCATCAGCATTGTCATCACACGATCATCAGCATCGTCATCACACGATCAACAGCATCATCATCATACGATCAGCATCGTCATCATACAATCAGCATCGTCATCACACGATCAGCAGCATCGTCATCATACGATCATATTACAGGATGATCAATCCTACTCTCTTTAGGACATAGGTCCATGGATGATGCAATCCAGATCAAGTTCCAGGATGATCAATCCTTATCTCTTTAAGACAAGTCTCATGTCTAGGGACGATCCAATCCCAACCACAGTGCCAGTCCTTTTTCATACTGGATGTGACCTAGATCAGATCTAGGATTTACCACCACAGAGCCAGTCCTTTTTCATACTGGATGTGTCACATCTACAGAGCCAGCCCTGTTTCATGCTAGATGTATCACATCTATAGAGCCAGCCCTATTTCATGCTGGATGTATCACATCTACAGAGCCAACCCTATTTCATGCTGGATGTATCACATCTACAGAGCCAACCCTGTTTCATGCTGGATGTATCACATCTACAGAGCCAGCCCTGTTTCATGCTGGATGTATCACATCTACAGAGCCAGCCCTGTTTCATGTTGGATGTATCACATCTACAGAGCTAGCCCTGTTTCATGCTGGATGTATCACATCTACAGAACCATCCCTGTTTCATGCTGGATGTATCACATCTACAGAGCCAGCCCTGTTTCATGCTGGATGTAACCTAGAACAATTCTAGGATTTGTCATGTACATTTTGAACCGAGGTCCAGGGACAATCCAGTCCTATCATGTACCTTTTGAACCGAAGCTCAGGGAGGATCCAGTCCTATCATGTACCTTTTGAACCGAAGCTCAGGGATGATCCAATCCTATTCAATTCTCGGAGACCTCATGTCTACGGTTCAATTCACAGGACCAAAGTCCGAGGATGATCCAATCCCCTTACCAGTTCATTCAGGATTTTGTTCTCGGAGACATCATGTCTACGGCTCTCTTTAGGACTGAAGTCCAGGGATGATCCAATCCCCTCAAGTCCACTAAGGAATTCATTCTCGAAGACATACGTCTACGGATCTCTTTAGGATTGAAGTCCAGGGATGATCCAATCCGCTCAAGTCCACCAAGGACTTCATTCTCGAAGACATATGTCTACGGCTCTTCTTTCGAACTGAAGTCTAGGGATGATCCAATCCCCTCACATGTTCACCAAGAACTTCATTCTCGAAGACATACGTCTACGGCTCTTCTTTTGGACTGAAGTCCAGGGATGATCCAATCCCCTCACATGTTCACCAAGAACTTCATTCTCGAAGACATACGTCTACGGCTCTTCTTTCGGACTGAAGTCCAGGGATGATCCAATCCCCTCAAGTCCACCAAGGAATTCATTCTCGAAGACATACGTCTACGACTCTCTTTAGGACTAAAGTCCAGGGATGATCCAATCCCCTCAAGTCCACCAAGGACTTCATTCTCGAATACATACGTCTACGGCTCTCTTTAGGACTGAAGTCCAGGGATGATCCAATCCCCTCAAGTCCACCAAGGACTTTATTCTCGAAGACATACGTCTACGGCTCTCTTTAGGACTGAAGTCCAGGGATGATCTAATCCCCTCACATGTTTACCAAGAACTTCATCAAAACATGTGTCAATCATGTATCCTTATCATCAAAACATGTATAACAAAACATGTATCCTCATCATCAAAACATGTATAACAAAACATGTATCCTCATCATCAAAACATGTATAACAAACATGTATCCTCATCATCAAAACATGTATAACAAAACATGTATCCTCATCATCAAAACATGCATAACATCTATCATCAAAAGCATGTATACATCTATCATCAAAAGCATGTATACATCTATCATCAAAAGAAGAAAAAAATATAAGATTCCTAAATCTAAATAATTCTAAGTAACTAGGTGCAGTAAATAGGTAACCTCATCATTGTTGAGACAGACTTGTTATCAGATACTATGCTACTCCCCCTTTCGAGGAGGGTCCTTCTGGACTATACCAAGCTTGTCTCGGAAGTATTCAAACTTTACTCGAGACAGAGGTTTAGTCAAGATATTAGCAATCTGATCCTCAGTGCTTATATACTCGAGCTTTATAGCTCCTCTCTGCACCATATCTCGTATAGAAGTATTGTATCTCTATGTGTTTTTGACTTATCATGGAATACAAGATTTTCTATCTTGATGCAGTTTTGAATGTCACACATAATCATAGTGGAATTCATTTCTAAGTCAAACACTCCATATAACAGCTTCTGAAGCCACACTGCTTCACAGCTGGCAGAGCAGACATCTATATATCTATTCTTCTTCAGCAGTATTGAGAGCCACACTAGATTGTTCCTTGCTGAACCATGAGATCATGGCAGATTCAAGACTATAACATCCACTTGATGTACTCTTTCTGTCTGAGGCACTTCCTGCCCAATCAGAATCTGAGTAACCATGTAAACGGAGTTCATGACCTCCAATATAATATAGACCAAAATCTAATGTACCTTTTAGGTACCTCACTACATGCTTTGTAGTTATTAAGTGAACCTTTCTAGGTTCTACTAGATACTGACTTAGGGTATTTGCAGCAAAGCATATATCTGGCCTAGTATTTGTTAAATACATCAATGACCCAATGATTTGTCTATATAGGGTTAGGTCCACTAAATACGATGAGTCATTAACTAACAACTTCAAGTTGGAGTCCATGGGAGTGGCCATGGCTTTATACTCCAACATATCAAATCTTTTTAGAAACTTCATAGCATACTTACCTTGAATTAAAAGATTCCTTTTGGATCTTGCCATACTTCTAGACCTAAGAAGTAGTTCATTAATCCGAGATCTTTCATTTTCATTTCTGCAGCCATTTTCATGACCTGTTTCTCATTCCTTGTCAGAAAGAGATCATCGTCATACAATAATGGTATGATAGGTTCATCATCCACAACCTTAAGGTAAAGGTTAGGAACAGCTTTACTTCTGGTAAAGCCCAAGCTTTGTCATGAAGCTGTCAATTGTCCATTATTCACACTCAGCATTGAGTGATCTTCTGCATATCTATCTATGCCATCTCTCGTCAGATGGGTCTACTAATATGAGCCTCAAAATCATTCGAACTCTGCGGTGAGTTCCTTCTTGCATCCATGTCATATGTGTATAGAACCCATATTCAACCTTGTAGCAAAGGTTGAGATCCACATCACCCATGATGATCATTAAGCTCATCAATTGACTACCGATCCTGGGAACCCATACAGAACCTGATTACATTATTAAGAAAATGGTCTTATCTAGTCCCTTGGAGAAAAAACATCTCATCAAGATTCTCTTCCTCTTTCTAAGAGAATCTCTTAACCACAAGCTTTCTATAGTGTGTTTGATTTGTAAATCTTTTGTTGAACATCCATCGCTTGTTCAGAGTTCATCATTCATCATGATCTTTCCTACAAATCAAAATTAAGTACATGATTAGTAATACTTCATAATCATCAAATCATATTGACATGATAACCTATTATGCATACAGATATCATTTACATAGTTATGCAACTATTTTGACCAATACTTTGGCACAACACTTTCCCATATCTTGTATGCATACAGTGGCTATCTAGATGCCTTCCATCTCTACCAGAACATACTATCGAGAGTGTGCACAGCTCTCAGCATGTCAGCAAAGAGGTTTCATTCTAGACAAGCAACAATGGAATGTTTGTCCAACTTACCAGTCATATGCATATTAGTAGTATATTGTTCAATGCTTTATGAATGTTTACACTCAGCATGATATATTCTAGGAATACAAATATGCATACAAGCAATATCATTTACTATTTCTAATAACAACTCAAATACTTATCTTTTATGTTTGTGTGGTTGCCTCCCGCTTGATCTTCTGTATGTCTTCTGAACTTCTATTCATTCTGTACCACTGTGCATGCTCAAGTGTACACTAGTGTCATCCTCATGATCTCATACACAAACATACATTCATTAGTATATTCTCAATATTATCAAAACATTCTAATTCTAAATAATCTTGAATATGTACAGTCATGATCATTAGTATTCAGGGTTTCAAGGAAGTCTTCTTTTACTCATGCATATTCTTGTTTGATCTAGTTAGTTAAATCATCAACCAAGATAAGAGACATAATATGCATAAACCCTTGATTACTAACCAATCATACCAAGTATACTTATACAAGGTAAGATTCTTACATGACATAGGAAAACATACTTGGATTAGTATACCTGCTTAGTTATGTACAACATACCTAAACAATCTTTTCAATGATTTAGAGATCCTGAGCTAGAACCTACATGTCTCGTAGGTTAAACATAATATAACAAAGTCATACATACCTCGTGAGTCTTTGTCTTCATGTTGTCATGGTCATGGAACTTGATTTGTCTTTTTTAATGTACCTGTGTCTTGTTAGCAGAGAACATCAACCTCACACAACACCATAATGCATAAGTACAATCATATAGCCCTAATCAATGAATGTCTTCGATCATTCACATGCATTCATATTGTTACTAGGGTGATAAGACAATTAATAACATTAATCAAGATTGTACTAATAAATAACATGAAGACAAACACATTATGAACTTAATCAAGAATCAGATTTCAAGGCATACCTGAACCTCCTTAAGTCATACCTGTCGAGACTTTTTGTAGTCTTCTTATGTAAGGCCTTAGCCTCAACTCCCCCTGAAACTTGATCTGGAGCTTGATTAGGGTTTTCTAGAGAAACCCTAAAAATTCAATCTTTGACTTTCATACTTCTGAATGGATGGAAGAATGTGTCTTGCTGAGCTGATCAACCTAGCATTCTTCAATTTTGAAATCTCCAAAATTTGACCCCTCAAAATTGCCTTCGAAACTTTTGGATCTTCTGGACAGGAACCTGAACTAGGGTTTGATGAAGCCCACCCTTCTGTCCAATCAAAAGGTTCAATCCAAGGCTCTAAACTCTTATTTTTCTAAGGAGCTTCCAGCCGTGGTTATAGACTTCAAAAAATTCCAACTTTCTCCGAAACCCTAAATTTCGTAAGCCATGAATAAAGGTGCTAAAAATAATTCTGTTTTGACAGAAATATGCACCTGATTTCTTCTGCTATAACTCTGAATTTTTTGCTCCAAAGGGTCTGAAAACTTTTTCTGCAGTAGCCTGACCTGTCATCTTTCCATCCTGACAGGTCTGACCTCAATTGGATTTTCTGAGAGAGAGTTATGCCAAGTGTCGTAACGTGACCTGTTTATGGGATAAAACAGGAGAGTGAACTTGTACGGCGTGCCATGTGTCACTGTTTGAACTTCGGCCTCTGAAAATTTTTTCTGAGATAGCTTGCCCTATTATCTTTCCATCTTGATAGGTCTGACCTCAATTGGACTCTCTGAGAAAGAGTTATGCCAAGTGTCGCAACATGACTTGTTTATGGGATAAAACAGGAGAGCGAACTTGTACGGCGTTCCATGTGTCACTGGCTCATCTTCGGCCTCTGAAAAAGTTTCGTGAAATAGTACAGTCTGTGTACTACCTGTCACTTTTTACGAAATTTCATTTGGATCTTCCTAGCCAAGTTATGACCTTTTTTCCAAGGTCACCTGATTTTGACTGATATCTGGAAGAGGCAGAAACCCTAACTTGTACTGATCATAACTCATAAATTACAACGAATCTGAGGGTTCCCTTTGGACAAAAGGTACCTAGGGATGTTATCTTCTACCTGTAAACTTTTCACACCCTGAACCTTCACAGAAATGGATTTATAGCGAAAGTTCCACGATGACTGGTTTTTGCTATGTAAAACCCTAACCTTCAAATTGTCGTAAGTAAAGCAAGTGTCGTAAGTGCCATACCTTGTCTTCCTTCAGGTTAGCTCTGATACCATGTTAAAATTCAATATGCTAAGACAGAAAATAGCAGCATTACATTCCATTTCACAATAATAGCATATACAGGATCACTGAAGAAACAACAAGCATAGCATAAACACAAGAGACACAAATTTATCCTGGGAAACCCTCATGGGATAGAAAACATAGCAAAGCTTTCCTTAATAAGATGATAAACCAAAATACAAGATGTGCTCCCTCCTTCTAATCCTCCTTAGCAAATCTCCTAGACAAGTGCTCCTCTTTTCAAGTGTGTGAGTGTGTCAAACGAGGAACACACCTCCTCTATTTATACACTACTCTGACATATATTTTACACAAGTACATGTAGGCTCGTATTTAACCATTAGGTTAAATACCCTATTATAACTGACTGAGCCGACCCCCACATGGTGGGTATAATAACCCTAGTTGCCACAACTCCTCGGAGGAATAAACATCTCCGGATACATAATAGAATCACCTTGGAGGGATGGAACATCTCCGGAATAAATAATGTACAAATATAATATTCTTAGAAGTTACAATATTCAACAATTATTTTATTCATACCCATCAAGTCATACTATAGTTTGCAACATTAATTCATGCTCACTTGTCCACCATTTTTACATAAAATTGTATGCCTTAGAAGGTATTGTCCTTTGGGAGACTTATCCGACCCTAGAACCTAATATAGTGATGCACACATGTTTTCCTTTATGTCCTATCACACAAAAAATTCTCATATTGAATATTAGGGAATGTCATACAGTGTTTGGAAGGAAACATAGTGGGAGACCTAGGGGGGATTTTCACTAATCCAATTGACTAGTTTTGTCCAAGTCTTCCCTCCTTGAAAATTACATACCATGAATTCTTATAACAGAGGTTTGGGTGTATAAATTTTGTATTAGAGTGTCCTATATAATACTAATTCCCTCCATACAGAATTCGAAACCATTTGGGATAATTTGGGATAGTTTGGGGTTTCACTAGCCCAAGATACGAAAATTGGCCAAATTGTGTAAACTTTCAAATTAGGGATATTACAGTGGTCTCAAAGCATGGTCCTTAAACCTGATTTGGGTGAACATTGATGATTTCAAGAAGTCATCCCCCACCCCTAGAAACCAAAACTGAAAGTATCTTTGGTGAAGAGGAAGAAGCAGGAGAAGAGGTGCACTCTACTGAAACTATGGCTAGGGATGAAAAAGGAACCTCAGAGATGGAGGAGAAAGAGGAGTTTAGGAAATTCATGAAACCATTTTTTGAGGACATGACAAGGCAAATAATGCAAGGGCTTGAATTGATGGCTAGTAAAATTGTAATCAAATTAACAATATGAGGCAGTAGCAGTTCTCATTTCAAGGGAAAAAAGACAGTTGGTGAAAACATTTTCTCAAGGACCGGGCCTCACAATCGGCCTAATTACTTCCAAGTCTCAAAAAGAGCCATCATACCCAATTTTCTTGAGTCCAAAGAGGATCATAACAATCAATTTGTAATGAATGAATTACAAATATTGATAGAAACATGTAAAACCTTGCCCCAACAATATCAGGCATACCTTGATCTATATAAGGGAGATACACAAAAGGCCATTCCTTTGGAATACTTTTGTGATTGGTTGTTTGGATATAAGTCCCAGAATGAATATGTGTAGTTAGTGAATAAAGGTTTATGCCATTCTTGCAAAAGAACTTGGAGATAAATCATATATGTCTGAGTGAAAAGGAGGAGCGAAATGAGGATACCTATGAGCCACCTAGTTCTTAAACAGGTGAAGCAGAAGGAGCATTACATGAAGAGGATTGAAAGTCACTACCAAGGGAATCTTAAAAATATGAAGAAACACCACATGAGCATGAAGAAGATTTGATTGAAAATGCTAAAGATCATTCTGAGACACTCTCTACTTTGGAAATGAATCAAAGAGCATTGACTGAAGGATGCTTGAACTGTGAAGGAGTACCTACTGATGGGTGCTCACACCTCCATGTTGGTGACATAGAGATCACTTTTGAAAGTGTTTATTCAATCCAAAGTTCAATTGACTATGGATATGAAGACCTTGTAGCAGTTGAAGAAGAACCGAGATCAACTTCTCCATCACCACTTGAGTTTCATGAAGTTGGTCCAAGCAAGAAGGAAGAAGATGTGGAGGTTCATTTGCAAGAGCCTCATTTTCTTGCAGGTTCCTTGAAGATGGATGAAAATAAGATTCAAGAGGCCTTGAAAACCTCCATGACACACATTCATTGGTTTCAAAATTTTGTTGGTGTGTGGAGGAGAAATATTCCCTTGAATACATGGAGAAAATACAGAAGGCAATGTTGGACACAAAAGGTAATTTTTTGAATTTGCTTTCTAATAGAGATTATTTAATTGAGCTTGTTGGTTTGTATCATGGAGTAACCTTGAAGGATGCAGAAGAGAATGGCAAGCTCTCAAATGAGTTAGATTCCACCCAAAATGCACTCCAAAAATCTGTGGTGCATATTGAGCAACTTGAAGAGAGGTTACAAAGGCCCTTTACACCCTGCTACATATCACAAAATAATTCAATGGTTGAAATAATTTATGTTACAAAGGAGGAACCTCATGTGATGGTGGAACATGAGGTACATGTTGATATGCAAGTGATTGAAGAGAATACATTCAAACAAGAAGGAATCCAAGCACTTGTACTTGTTTAGAGGGATTATGAGCTGCCTCATGGTGAGATTTTCAGAGCCTTGGAGGAGGCACATGATCTCCCAATAGTTGGACCAACCAATTATGGAGAAGATGCATTCAAAAGTTCGATGGGTAAGAGTTACAAATAGGCAAGGTTGGTTCACAATTATTCACCCCCTAGTTCTTTTTCAGCCACATCAATTTGGGATGAAATTTAGGTGAAAGGTTTCTTTCTGATGGTGCCACATGAGGAGTATGAAACTCCTATCTCTCATTTCGATATGAAATGATTAGAGAACATTATTATTTGCATTTGCGGAAACATAATTTGTTACCTTATGATGATACACATATATATGGATGCACCTATGATTTTCACTTGAGTCACTTGAAGACTCATGATTTTCCTTGCTCCTTACTTGGCTGAAATTTTAGTGGAGGTTCTTCATTCACTTCTTGGATGAAATAACACATGGATGATTGTTTTGATGCATCTTAAATTGTTTTGGATCAGAATTATAGGACATGGGATCCTCACCTATGTCATTGGAGCATATTTGATATAATACTCGATGCTTGTGTGTATGGGGTACAGGATGATCTACTTACTTAGATGTATAAGCACTTTCATGATTCTTTTATGAGGAAACTATTTGATGTACATGTTTATGATGTTGTTATGTACTTTGATGATCTATATTTTGTACTTATGATGTTTGGAAGGATGCAATACAATCAATGGGATATTGGTGTTTCTTGGTTTCAGCTCACTTGGAGCAACAATTCGATTGTTGGTTTGAGAGAGAAATCCAACCTTCATTTTTTTGAGGTCATCTTTGCAGAGCAATGTTCCAATTTCCTATGTGGGAGACCTTTTGAGAGATGGATTAAATATTCACATGCTTGGTGTTCATGGCATTTCATACTAGACATTTCACACCATGCATGTATCAATATCATTTGGGACCCTCATAGCATTTTTGCTCTCATTGGTTTCAATTTTTTGGGGCAACAGGTAGTATAGGAGATTGAGTCACCACTTGAGAAGGTGATTTTAATCAGAGTAGTGCAACATAAATCATGGTGGTTCCTCTCTAAAATTTTCATGGAATATTTAAGACTCAAAGTTGGGAAACTCAGTGACAACTTCAAAGAATTATACAGTGAGAAAAAGGGTTGAAATTTCAGAAAGGGTTTCCAAAATATGAAAGAGTACATGAGTGCCACTACTTAGAGTTTTGGAAGCAAAGTTTTGGAAATAAATAAGGTACTTTAAAATCCAAGTTTTAAATTGCTTGAGGACAAGCAATATTGGGAGGGGAGGACTGTCATGTCCCCAATTAAATGATTTTTCAGATAAATAATTAAGTTGGCCTACCCAATTCCTAAGGGTTATGTGGAAAAATTAAAATATTGACATTTAACCCCAAGGTCTATAGTTTCTCATGAAAATTCAATATTCTAAATTGATGGTGGAAAAATAGGCCAATAAATTATGGAATAAATGTTAAATGCTCCAAAATGAAGTGGCATTAGGTCCTAGTTGGACTTGGGGGCGCATAAGTGGACATGTGGGGTCCACATGAGAGAATATTCCTCCTTTAAACATGGTTCCATCCCCAAATTCGAGTTGGAGGGAACAGGTAACATTCATGAAGGAAGAGGAAGAGTCATAGTGCTAAGAATATGAAATGACAGATTCTATGACAACTATGACAAGCATTATGACTCTTATGACAGATTCTATGACACCTATGACACTTATGACATATTCTATGACATCTATGAAAATGTAGGAGCTAAAAATAGACCAAGAGGGAACATGAGAGGAGTTACACATATCCAAAGCATCCAAAATATTCCCCAATTTGAATTCATTGAGGAGTTGGAGACAAAAGATGAGCCAAGTGTCATGTGGGGCCAATGAAGGGTCATAACCCCCACTAATTCAAAAATCATGAGTAATTAGGAGATCATTTGAGTTCTAAGGAGGGAAATGAGTCAACTAAAGTTATTGAAAGGATTCCAAGTCGAAATGGAGCAGATTTTGGTCATTATTTATTTTCATCTTTGCAATTTGGGAGAGCTTCAAGCTTGTTTTTGCACAGTAGATGTTCATCCTCCCTGCCTTAGAACCAATTTCGAGGATGAAAGATTCCCATACAAGTTGGTTGATGGAGAGGAAATTCAGACATTTCAAAAGAGATTCATGGATCTCTTTTTGTGTAGGTTCAACCCCCATCCGAGTTCGAGTTCATATTCATTCTTTCTTCTCTTCTCTCATTCTACTATCTTTCTCTCAATGTTCATGTAAAGTGAGATAGTGCACTCCTTGTTGCATATAGATAATGGAAGGTTGTTGTTTCGACCTTATGAAATTGTTAATGGATGCATAAATATATAATGGATAAATCATTAGAGCCACAACTCTAAATAATAAGCACTTCATGTACTATTTCTCCAAGTAACATTGATATTCGAGCTAGTTTCCTCACTATATTCTCATGGTGATTGTAGCATGTTTTGTATCAATTTGATATCATAATTTTATGGAGGTGTTGCCTATTATTTAAGATGCATATGGAATTTAAATTTATTTCCAAATTATTGTATTCATACCCCTACATTCATACTATAGTTTGCAACATTAATTCATGCTCACTTGTCCACCATTTTCACATAAAATTGTATGCCTTAGAAGATGTTGTCCTTTGGGAGACTTATCCGACCCTAAAAAGTGATATAATGATGCAAAAATGTTGTAATTTGTGTCTTATAATAGAACCAATTATCATACTGAATATTATGGAATGTCGTACAATGTTTGGAAGGAAAAATAGTGGCAAACCTAGGGGGGTTTTCACTAATCCAATTGACTAGTTTTGTCCCAAGTCTTCCCTCCTTCGAATTGCATACCATGAATGTTTATAA
The DNA here is from genome assembly GCA_027924585.1 of Larix kaempferi. Classification (NCBI taxonomy): domain Eukaryota; kingdom Viridiplantae; phylum Streptophyta; class Pinopsida; order Pinales; family Pinaceae; genus Larix; species Larix kaempferi. The sequence goes on along the minus strand of BSBM01000717.1, from coordinate 2,977,737 downwards.
CAGAGGTTGTGGTGTATAAAGGTTGTATTATAGTTTCCTATATCCTCCTAAGTCCCTCCATACATAATTCAAAACTATTTGGGATCATTTGGGACAGTTTGGGGTTTCACTAGCGCAAGGTTCAAAAATTGGCCAAATTGTGTAAACATTCAAATTAGGGATATTACAAAGCTAGAACAATGGTTATATGTTTTGGGAAAACTCTTCATTAAAACCCAAAACTTAGAGAAAAATACTAAGTCTGTTAGTTAGTCTTCTCCAGAGATTGCCTCTAGAGGTCATAAAGAGCATAAGGATAAGAAACATGCCATAAGTTATTCATTTAGTATGACTGAGTATCAAAGAAGAAGATAATAGACCTTTGGACAAGATGAAGAATAATTTAATGAAATGTAGTATCTGGTCTCTCAATTTAATAAAATTCCAAAGGCCCTCCACATAATATTTCTTGTGGCAATGGAAGTTCCAAAAAGGGAAAATTCTCCACTTCAGGATGGATCTTATTCCCATCCATATTTTAATCCACTTGCAGGACCTCCTCCTCCCACTTTTGATGAGGTAATGAATGATGATTTTTCCTCTTCTGCTCCTTCTCATAGATTCCATTTTGGAATTAATGGAATCAATAACCTTATTTCTCAAATTCCAAAACAACCTGTCTTGAATAACCAATATCAATCGAGGGATGAAATTAAGACAACCATTCAGTTGCTAAGAAAATGGGTTCTTTACAAAAGGACTCCTAAATAGAATATAACATCTCAACAATTAGCTATCCATCTAGTAGCAATCCTATCAGGTTTGGCATATGAATGGTGGTTGTGGCTTACTCAAGAAGCCAGAGATGAAATGTTGGCTGCTCAAGATGCAGATGACCAAATACTCAAAGCATTAGGAAGAGAATTCTATGGTCTAGAAGAAACCAAAGACTTTGAACATCTTGCATCTTTGCTTATGTATGATATAATTTGTGAAATCTTAGTCACATCAGGACCTAGCTACTATGGATTCCTCACTAGTGAAAGATTGCAACACATTTACAGGAATAGGCACAAATATGTAAAATGAAGAAAAAATGTAATTAACACATGAAATGGGTGAAATATCTAAATATTATTAATAGTCCAATGCTATGAAATAGATTGGTTCATCCTGATATACAAAATAGGAGGAAAAATATCCACTTGGAGTGTCCACACTTAGCTAGGTTAGATTTACCCCAATCCCCCCTAGGTTAACCAAAAAGGTTTCCAAAATAACTCAAACAAGTTCAAAACATGCATGTGAACACTAAGTAATCATGGGAAGTCATAATGAGGTTCACACATGTGAGGATAAGGTTTGGTGGAAGTTGGTTAAGCTTAGGCATGCCAAAAATGGCCTAGGGATTGGAATTGTCCACATATAGAGCATGAGCACCATTGGTCAATGTGTTTCCTTAAAACAGGGAAAGAGGGCGCCTTAGGCATGCTGGGGTAATAAATGCTTCGATAAGCATGCCTAACAGCTAGTTTGACCACCTCTTGGCCCATACTTTGGCTCATACACTGTGAACTTGTTCACACTTATCCAGATAAGTCCAAACCACTTCATAATAACCAGTTTCACAACTAGGGATGTATTATTAACCATTTTAGCACCTACTAACCATTAATTAATTAATGATTAAGGTACTAAGGTATAATATTGCTCTAACACCCCCCCATAAGTTAGACTTAGTGGAATATCAAAATAAGGCCTTGGCAACTAAGGCTCAAGTCTCCTTTTACAACAGAAATTTATTTGTCCATGTAAAAAGAGGAAAGAGGCAAAACCACATGGGGAAAATCCTCCATCAAGAATGGACATGATACAGAGATGATAAAAAATGACTTCAACAGGTCTTGTTCTTCACTTGAATGAGTTGAGTAAACAACTTCTTGGTGAAAGACTTGGTGAAGATGTTGTGGATGCCATGATCATGCATCAATGCATCAATGTTGTATAGACAAGAAACATGTTGGGAGGCCCCTTGAAACTAATCATTTGATGATGGAGGAGCATCATAGGAATGCTTCTTGCTGCACACATACTCAGATCTGAATACATAATCAAAAATGGAAAAGATATCTCTGCAAAATCCTTCCCAAAAAGCATAAAATATCTCAACAAAATCAGCATTTTGAGGAGCTTCCACATGGCAAATCAAACCATGAATCTTCCTTCCGAACTGATGTAGCACCTTCCCAAATATGTAATAGAGATCATGTGGCTCTGATATATCAGAATAGGAGCCATATGGAGCAGCAAAAAATAGAGGTATAATGTTTCCATGATCTAATGGTTTTACAGTAAGAGAAGAGTGTGTAGCTAGATCACACTGACAGTTGAGCAAACTTGAAGGGTCTGGAGACTTGAGTTTTGAACCATAAGTGGTAAGATCAGGTCCAGACATTTGTAACAGCAGCCCCATGATGGCCAATGACATGGCTGTCCAACCAAGGAATTAAATGAAAGACATAAAGACAACATAGGCAAGTGACACAGTTTTGGAAACAATGAAATTGTCATATTTTCCAATGTGAGAGCTTGAGGGTTGCATGGTCTTTTTGACATCCAATGGTTGGGAAAATGGTTTGAGGTATGCCATACCCTATAGGTCAGCCTGCATATTACCTTTCATATCAGAATGGAAAGGATCTGAATGAAGTTGGGAAGAGCTTTCAGAAGGCATGTCAAAAACTAGTGAAAAATGACTAGTAGTGGGGGAAAGCTTTGGTGAACTGGATGGAGATTCTTTCAGGGAAGAGACTGAGTTTTCTGAATCTGATATATCAGAATGTAAATCAGAAATGGAGATATCAGAAAAATATTTGGCTCTTGCACCCAAAGCATAGAGCTTTTTACCTTTGCATGTGGCATGGAGACAATGTTCTTGCTCCCTAGAGACATTGGCTTCTTCTTTTCTTGCAAAATATGGAACATCAATGTTATGTTCTTCAAGTAACTTAATCAAGATGTTCAGCTGCCTTTTGTAACAATATTTTTCATAATGAGAACCTCTGCAATAACCACACTTGGGTCTTTCCTTCTTTCTCTTCATCTTCTTGACTTTCGAATCTTCATCACTAGAACTTGAGCTTTCTTCATTTGACTGCTTCTTCTCCTTCATCTTCTTGTCTTGGGGTTTCAAAATGGGTTTTTGTTTGCCTCTTTGTTTCAGATCTCCAGCAGCAAGTACTTGGTCCTTTTGCTTGATGGAACCCATCAAGACCAAATTTTCTTGCTCTTGAGTTAGCATAACCATGAAATCAGCCAAAGATGGCATTTTCCAATTTCTAACTGTGAGCTTTGTGGAGTTGAATGTAGAGACAAAAACTGAGTACTCAGGACCCAATTTTGAAAGAATGGACAAGATCAACTGTTCTTCCTTCTTATCAATGCCACACTGTTTGATTTGCAAAACCAAGCTCTTGAACTTGGTGAAGAAATCCTGGATGGATTCGAAATTGCTTGGACTCAGTGAGATCAACTCATTCTCAAGTTGATGTCCTCTCATCTCATCAGTCTTCCCAAATAGAGACTCAAGATTGAGCCAAACTTCATTGGGTGTAGCTAGACTTTCCACATGAAACAGGAGGTCTCTCGAAATACTAAGACAAAGGAGGCCCAATGCCTCATCCATTCTGTTAAAAAACTTCGATTTCTCCATAGTAGAGTTTGGTTCAACCTCTGTGCCCATTGTGATCTTGAAAAGACCCTTGAATCTCAACAAAATCACTATTTCATCCTTCCAATCGAAATAGTTGAAAGGAGTGAGCAAATTTTGATGAGATTGCTCCATCTTCTTCTATTGCTAGCGCACTGGGTGACAATGGTGCTCTTTAAAACCTGCAAAAAACTCTCAATCTCTCAGGAGGGATCTACACTAATAGATTCGAACCCTGTTTGATAGTGGGTGCATTCGGGAGAGCATCACACCTGAGAAGAGCCACTAGATTTCTCCAATGGACTCAATGCAATGGCCTCAGGAAATCTGTGGTTTCTCCACTGCTTCTGGAAAGCCACTAAAACAGTCTTGTTGGTTCGAATCATAGCTCCAAGAGCTCTGATACCATGTGAAATCTTAGTCACAGCAAAACCTAGCTACTATGGATTCCTCACTAGTGAAATATTGCAACACATTTACAGGAATAGGCACAAATCTGTAAAATGAAGAACAAATGTAATTAACACATGAAATGGGTGAAATATATGAATATTATTAACAGTCTAATGCTATGAAATAGATTGGTTCATCCTTATATACAAAATAGGAGGAAAAATATCCACTTAAAGTGTCCAAACTTAGATAGCTTAGATTTACCCCAATCCCCCCTAGGTTAACCAAAAAGGTTTCCAAAATAACTCAAATAGGTTCAAAACATGCATGTGAACACTGAGTAAGCATGGGAAGTCATAATGAGGTTCACACATGTGAGGATAAGGTTTGGTGGAAGTTGGTTAGGCTTAGGCATGCCAAAAATGGCCTAGGGAGTGGGAATTGTCCACATACAGAGCATGAGTGCCCTTGGTCAATGTGTTTCCTTAAAACAGGGAAAGAGGGTGCCTTAGGAAGGCTGGGGCAATAAATGCCTGGATAAGCATGCCTAACAGCTAGTTTGACCACCTCTTTGTTGATGTATATGTAACTTCGGAATGTATTCCATATATGTATATTGAACTCCTATAGAGATGGTATTATTCCTCTATACGGAAGTGTTTGTATTCCTATAGAGATGTTATTATTCCTCTATACGGAAGTGTCGTCATTTATACTGTAAGTGTCGTAACTTATACTTGATGGGTTATTAGACCACCTTGTTGGGGTCGGCCTTGTATAAGTCATGTGGGTTGAAGGGTTATTAGACCACCCTATTGGGGGTTGGCCATGTGGTTCAAAGGGTTATTATACCACCCTATTGGGTGTCATCCCGGTCAGCATTATGTTATGTGGTTAACTTAAGGCCGACCTAGTAAAGGTTATTAGGCAAGTCAAGTCAAGTATAAATAGAGTGCGGGAGGCACTCTATTTCATCATTGTATTCTCTCTCACACTCTCATGAGAGTGGCGCACTTGTGAAGGAGGAGAAGCTGCTGCTAGGAGATGTCTATCTCTTATGCTTGGGTTGTATCATTGCTCTATCTATCTCTGAGGAATTTATTGGGGTTTTTCACCTTTATGGTTTTCCCCAAGTAAACTCTGTGTCTCTTGTGTGCTTGCATTATTGTGTCCATGATTGATATGCTGTAGATATGCTGTACATGTTGTTCTCTTAGTTAAGATCCTAGATCAAATTGAAGTAAATTCTGAAAAGTTAACATGGTATCAGAGCTCGCCTGAAACAAGGCATGATATGGCATGTATGACACTTGTTGCACTTGCGATGCTAGGGCTTGATATAGCAAAAACCAATCATCGTAGCACTTTCACTATAAATAACTTTTGGCAAGGTTTCAGGGTCTGAAAATCGTACAGGGAGAAGATAATATCCCCATGTACCTTGTATCCAAAGGAAAACCTCTAATTCGTTGTACTTTGTGATTTATGATCTGTACAATATAGGGTTTCTTCCTCTTCCAGATCTCAGTCATAAACATGTGACCTTGGAAAAAAGGTCATAACTTGGGATAGGAAGCTCCAAATGAAATTTTGTAAAAATTGAAAGGTAGTGTACGGACTTTAATTTCTCAAGTAACTTTTTCAGAGGCCGGAACTAAACCAGTGACACGTGGCACGCCGTACAAGTTCGATCTCCTGTTTTATCCCATAAACATGTCACATTGCGACACTTGGCATAAATCTCTCTCAGAGAATCCATTTGAGGTCAGACCTATGGGGTTGGAAACATGACAGGTCGGGATATCACAAGAAAAATTTTCAGACCTTGTGGATCGAAATGTTCAGAGTTACATCAGAAACAACTAGGTACATATTTCTGTCAAAACATAATTATTTTTGAGCACCTTCACTCATGGCTTCCAGAATTTAGGGTTTCGGAGAAAGTTAGAATTTTTGTAATTGGAGACTACGGCTGAATTCTACTCATCAAAATAGAAATTTAGAGACCAATATCATAATTTTTGGTTGGGAAGAAGTCCAGGCTTGATCAAACCCTAGTTCGGGACTTTGATCGAAAAAGTGGAAAATTAGGGCTTTTGCAAAAATAGAAATTTTTGAAATCTGTGACCACGGCTGGAAGCTCCTCAGAAAAATAGAATCTTAGAGCTTTGGATCGAACCTTTTGACTGGGTAGAAGGGTGGGCTTTATCAAACCCTAGTTCGGGGTCATGTCGAGTGAATCCGAAAGTTTCAAAGGCAAATTTGAAGGGTGAAACTTTGCAATTTTCAAATTATGAGTATACCAACTTGATCAACTCATCAAGGCGCATATTTCTATCCTTTCGGAAGTTTGAAATTCAAAGTTTGAATTTTTAGGGTTTCTCTAACAAACCCTAATCCAGCTCTAGATCCAGTTCCTGCAAATCAAGTGTATTGGGTTAATCCTAGAAGAGAATGGATTGGTCACCTCCATAAGTGAAGAAGTTCCTGTTTTAGAGGGAGATGAGGCTAAGGTATTACATAAGAAGATTACAAGCAATCTTGACAGGTATGACTCATCCAGGTATGTTTCGAAATTTGTTCATGATTAAGTTTATGGTATGTTTGTCTTCATGTTATTATGGTTAGTACAATCTTGATTAAATTTAGACTTGTCGTATCACCTTAATAAAATTATGAATGCATGATAGAAGATATTCATTGATTAGGGTGTTGACACTTATGATTGTACTGATGCATTATGGTGTTGTATGAGGTTTATGTTGTCCGCTAACATGAAAGGTACACCAAGAAAGACAAATCATGTTCTAGTTCAAGAACATATGATCATGATGACATGAGGACAAAGAGTCATCCATTGTCATGAATCACTTAGAAGATCTATTTGCGAGGTATGTATAACTTGGTTCTATAATGGTTAACCTATGAGATATGCAGGTTACTAGCACAAGTCATTGAACAGAACAAGAAGACATCATGTGGGTATGTTAGACATAACTAGCTAACATACCAATCCGAGTATGTTTTTTTTCTATATCAACTTAGAATCCTACCTTGTGTTAGGATCCCTTATATAAGTATACTTGGTATGATTGGTTATGTTTATTCATAAAGTTAGAAATGTAAGTAATCAAGGGTTTATGCATTTTATGTCTCTTATCTTGATTGATGATTTAACTAACTAGAAGAGTCCTATGATCAAATAAGAATATGCATGAGTAAAAGAAGACTTCCTTGAAACCTTGAATACTAATGTTTATTATCTGTGTTTGAAATGATCATGACTATACATGTTTAAGATTATTGTGTTTTGATAGTATTAAGATTATACTAATGAATGTGTGATTATGTATGAGACCTCGAGGATAACACAATGATGATACTAATAAGCATGCATAGTGATGGATATAAGTTCAAGGACAGGTAATCCAGGAAGCAAAGATCAAGAGGGAGCACACTCCAGTTGTTTCTGCAAGGAAGAAAAGATCAAGAGGGAGCACACTCCAGTTGTTCTTGCAAGGAAGCAAAGATCAAGAGGGAGCACACTCCAGTTGTTCCTGCAAGGAAGCAAAGATCAAGAAGGAGCACACTTCAGTAGTTTCTCCAAGGATGCAAAGATTCAGAGGGATTTGACCACTTCTCACATCAGAATGGAGTTGCAAAAAAGAAGCAAAGACTGAGAGGAAGTCAACCCAACAAACAAACAAAGATAAGTATTTGAATTATCATTCCTTGCATATTTTATTGTTTAAATAATACTGTTCAATAATGTATATACTCATGTTCCTAGAATTAGGTTGTGTATTATGCATATTAGAATAGTTGCATTGATGAACAATATACTACTAATATACATGGGTAAGTGGCCTATGGCACTGTACAACATTCCATTGCTACTTATCTAGAATGAAACCTCTTTGCTAACATGTTGGGAGTTGTGCACACTCTTAACAATGTTCTGGTAGAGATTGGAAGGCATCTAGAAAGTTACGGGATATGGATAAATGTTGTATTGAAGCATTAGCTAAAATAATTGCTTGACTGTATGACATATTTCTTTATGTGTAAGAGTTTGTTCTGAAAACTATGAGATGTTTTCTAATCATGCAATTTAACTTGTTGTGTAGGAAAGATCATATACCATCACCTACAAAAGAAGGACTACAACATTTGTTCAGCAACAAAGTTATCTATTGAAAATATTGAAGATATTGAAGTTCCTAGGATCTGGGAAGAATGCCATGATCGAGGAGTACCAGTCGATCATGAAGATGTTTGGGATGCAGTCCCAAGACCTGAAGGGGAGTCCGTAGTGACTTCCAAGAGGATCTACAAGATCAAGAATGTTTCAGGTGGTAGCATAGAGACTTTTGCTCCTGTAGCTAGATACACTTCCATTAGATCCGTACTTGCTCTGGCTACAATGATGAAATGGAAGATACACCAGATGGATTTCAAGACAGCTTTCTTGAATGGTGTAGTTGAAGAAGAAGTGTATGTGGAGCAGCCACTTGGTTCTAAGACACATGACAGGGAATCATATATGTGCAGAACTTGGTATGGTAGGATAGACAGCTTTCTATCATGTTTGGGCTTTACCAAGAGTAAAGTGGATTCCAATCTTTACTACAAGGTTGAGGAAGGCAATCCAATGATACTACTTTTGTATATGGATGACCTGTTGATTGCTGAGACGCAACGGAAGCTTGCTGTCGAGTTTGAGATGAAGAACTTGTGGATGATGCACTATTTTCTAGGCATGGAGGCGTGGCAGAGTGCAGATGGTATCTTCCTTGGATAAGGGAAGTATGCAGTAGAGATCCTGAAGACATTCAGGATGATGGACTGCAAGGCCATGGCCACACCTATGGCATCGAACCTGAAGCTTCTGTGTGATGCTTCATCTGAGCCGGTTGATGTCACTATGTATCGTCAGATGATTGGGTCCTTGATGTACTTGACGAGCATGAGACTAGATATTTGCTTTGCAGTGAACACATTGATCCAGTCCCTAACGGATCCGAGGAGTGTTCACCTGGTTGCTGTAAAGCATATTCTGATATTGGGCAGGCAGTGCTGCAGATAGGAAGAACACTTCTGGGTGCTGCTTTAGTATAGGATTAGGTGTGATCTCTTGGTTTAGCAGGAAGCAGTCCTGCGTAGAACTGAGTACAACCGAGGCAGAGTATGTTGTAGCCTGTTCGGCTAGTTGTGAGGCAGTATGGCTTCGGAAGCTACTATCTGAGTTATTTGATCTCCCACTGGAGCCTACTGGTATCTTTTGTGACAACTAGAGTTGTGTGAAGATGTCTAAGAACTCGGTGTTCCACGACAAGTTGAAACACATAGAGATCAAATATCACTATAGCATAGATATGGTGCAGAAAGGAGCAGTGAAGGTCCTGTGTGTTGCAACGGATGAGCAGATTGCAGATGTACTGACGAAGCCACTAGCCATAGTGAAGTTCGAGTACTTCAGAGGGATGCTTGTTGTTCTTTAGATTGACGACACTTCAAGGAAGAAGTGATGGAGATATTTGCTGAAGCCATTCCAAGCATGTTGGAAGGAGGATCCTTCACATGGCTGTGGATGTAAGCGTTGGATGATTAGCATCAGGATGATGCTCCAGTTACTGCTTTGTATGCATCATGTTGGATGTTGGATATGATCAGTTGGATCATTTATATGTATGTATGTATGCATCATGTTGATGCTGGATATGATCAGTTGGATCATTTATATGTATGTATGTACGCATCATGTTGATGTTGGATATGATCTGGTTGATCATGTATGTTGATATATATATTAGATGGATACATCGTATGATCAAATGGATCATGTATTTGCATATGTATCAGGTGGATACTTGTATGATCAGTGTGATCATGTACTTATGTATGTATCAGGTGGATGCATTATGTATATAAGATGGATGCATTGTATGATCAGGTGGATCATGTATGATATGTATCAAGTAGATACCGTGTATGCATCAGATGGATATATTGTTTGATCAGGGTGATCACAGATGACGAGCTTCAGGATGTTGCTCCAGATGATATGCATCAGGTTGATGCTATGATGATCGGGATGATCACAGATGAAGAGCTTCAAGATGTTGCTCCAGATGATACGTATCAGGTTGATGCTATGATGATGATCAGGTTGATCATGTGATGATGTACATCAGGATGATGTATGGTGAGTATCGGTTTGATACTCTGTGGTCGTGGACAGGTTGTACAGGTAGCATAGAAAAGATCCTAGGAGATCCTATAGTCTGCGCTAGGATGCTCTTTCAAGGTTTTGCTACAGGTAGCATAGAAAAGATCCTTTAAAAACCGGACAGGTAGAACAGCATGCTCGTAACATCGTGGGTTGCTCTATCGAGATCCTATAGTCTGTGCTAGGATTCTCTGAGTAGGTTTTGCTATAGTTTTGCATAGAAAAGATCCTTTAAAAACTAGATAGGTAGAGCAGTGTGCTCGTAACATCCCAGGTTGCTCTATCGAGATCCTATAGTCTGCGCTAGGATGATCTGATTAGGTTTTTTGAAAGTTCACATAGAAAAGATCCTTTAAAATTCGGACAGGTAGAGTGGTGTGCTAGTAACATCCTAGGATGCTCTATCAAGATCCAGATAGGTAGAGTTGTGTGCTCGTAACATCTTGGGATGCTCTGAGTACTCTTTGTGAAGGTCAACATGTAAAAGAACCTAGAGTATGTGCTAGGTTTTGTTGACGCACGTAATCAGTCCTGGGATCCACAGTATGGCCATTGATGGTGAAGACTTGCACGTGGTGGGCCTACATCCAGTATGAAAAAGGATTGGCTCTATAGAACTTCCTATGACGAGCAGATTCAGAGATTGATTGAGATAGCAATAGCAGTGACGATGACGATGACTCGATGACGATTATCCAGTGACGATGATCCAGAGAAGAAGACTTGTACTAGAAGACCTGTGTCGAGAAATACCTTCCTAGTTAAGAGGGAGTGTTGATGTATATGTAACTTCAGAATGTATTTCATATATGTATATTGTACTCCTATAGAGATGGTATTATTCCTCTATACGGAAGTGTTTGTATTCCTATAGAGATGTTATTATTCCTCTATATGGAAGTGTCGTCATTTATATTGTAAGTGTCGTCACTTATACTTGATGGGTTATTAGACCACCTTGTTGGGGTCGGCCCTGTATAAATCATATGGGTCGAAGGGTTATTAGACCACCCTATTGGGTGTCGGCCCAGTCAGCATTATGTTATGTGGTTAAGTTAAGGCCGACCTAGTAAAGGTTATTAGGCAAGTCAAGTCAAGTATAAATAGAGTGCGGGAGGAACTCTATTTCATCATTCTATTCTCTCTCACACTCTCGGGAGAGTGTCGCACTTGTGGAGGAGGAGAAGCTGCTGCTAGGAGATGTCTATCTCTTATGCTTGGGTTGTATCATTGCTCTATCTATCTCTGAGAAAGTTATTGGGGTTTTTCACCTTTATGGTTTTCCCCAAGTAAACTCTGTGTCTCTTGTGTGCTTGCTTTATTGTGTCCATGATTGATATGCTGTAGATATGCTACACATGTTGTTCTCTCAATTAAGATCTTAGATCAGATTGAAGTAAATTCTGAAAAATTAACACTCTTGGCCCATACTTTGGCTCATACACTGTGAATTTGTTCACACTTATCCAGATAAGTCCAAACCACTTCATAATAACCAGTTTCACACCTAGGGATGTATTATTAACAAGTTTAGCACCTAATAACCATTAATTAATTAATGATTAAGGTACTAAGGTATAATATTTCTCTAACAGAATTTGTGATCGTAGAAAAAGTGAACAATATTTCTGTTATATGTAGAATTTGCTTGTCTCTTCTGGAAATCCAGACAAGCCAACATACTTAAAGCATTATCTCAGTAGTTTCCTGGGTCATGCTCGAGATGTAGTAGAAAAATTCCTAAAAGATAAAAATATTCCCTTGCAAGGACTCTCACTTGCCCAGCTGCATGGATTCATTATGAAAACATGGCAAGATCATTGTTTAGAAAGGAGAGTTTCCAAAGACTTTAAAAGGAATTTATCCATGCACTCTCCTGGTTTTTGCAAATATGTGGAAAAAATGCTTGATTGGGGTTGTGGAGATCACAATAGATGTCACTTTGGTAAAGAATCTTGCAGCTACAAGAAAAAGAAGGGAAAACCCTTCTATAATAGTGCTCCCATATTTCACCTAGACAAATCCTACATATATAAGAAGAACAAGAGTTTCCAGAAAAGAAAGGATTTTGTCAAGAAACGCTTTACTCCTTCTAATAAAGAAAAATGTTTTATTTGTGGCAAGAAAGGCCACTTGGAAAATAAATTCCCCAACAAAAAATATTTAAGCGTCGAATTGCAACAATGTTTACTGATGAATTAGATCCCGTTTGGTGGGATCTTGACTACTATGATGCTGACCAATATTCTGGAGGAGAAATACTTTTTATCCCAGATGAAGGATCCTCCGATTCATATGTCTTAGATCCTTCCATAAATAAATTTGATCCCGCAAAATCCACCGTCTCCTCTTTTGATTCCGATCGGGATACAAATTTAGGAGGGTGTGATGGTCCTCCAAATTATTATTTTTATATGTTTTCCACATCAAAGGCTTCTCCTCAAATCAAAATTGTTGAAATTAATTAAATTTGATCTAGAACACCAGCATATCAATATGTTTTAAGAAAATAATTAAAATATGAAAAGAACAAGCTTTTAGCTCAACTAAAAGCTAAAGAGAAGCAACCAGCCAAATCTGACTCTTTATCTCTTAATACCAACATGAATCCAACATTCTATAATCCAACGTTCTATAATCCAACAAAACTTTACAAAGAATATTCCGATCTTCATGAAGATAGACAAAGATTCAGAAAAGATAAAGAGTACCTACTCAGGTTGCATATCAAAGAAAAGCAAATCTCTTTGAAGAATCTTGTCAGAGAAATAAAAGAGCTAAAAAGAATGCTAGAAATAACTATAAGAGATCAAGATCAATCCTCGGAAGAAGAAATGTGCAAATTCTATGAAAAAGCTCTTAAGAGACCCAAAGATAGAATCACACCTAGTATCAGTGAAGAAATCTCAGCAGAAGAAGATGATGGACCTACTCTGTTTCCTGCTCCAAATCTAGATCCAATTCTAGGACTATTTAGTGGCCCTAAGTTATATATAAAAGTATGCTTTTTCCCTCCAAAGTTCAAGCCATACCAGCTAGATTGCATGATAGACTTTGGATGCCAGATGAATTTGGAAAAAGGAGGTGATATACCATCATTTTATTAGGAACACAATTCTGATCACGGCGTAGCAATCAAAGGAACTCATGTACAGCTGCTTGGAAGATTTCCAGACTTCCCAATTAAGATTGATGGTTTTCCAGAAGTTTTGTCTTTAAATAGACTAGACAATATAAAATAAGATTGCATTTTAGGATCGAAGTTTTTTACTAGAGTTGGTCATGTTACTATTGATAATAATAAAATGTTGTTCAAATGTACAATAAATGGTATATTAGTGTCTTGTCCCATGTCCTTTGAATCTAAATCCAAATTTCCAACTCTTGTAAAGAAGCTCAATCTTGCCCCTAATATTGCGGAATTATTCAAAATGGAAAGGTGTATAGCTTATGCAAAAATGCACAAGGACTCTGCCTTATCTCATATTTTAGAAAATCTTGAGAAAGATTGCACCTCTAAAAGTCCTAATTCCTTTTGGACCAAAGAACAATATTTTTTCTCTCTCTACTGTATGATCCTTTAGTTAAGCCTAGAGCCCAACGAGCCTTTGCAGCCTTAATGTATCCTACAGAAAAAAAAGAGTTTTGTGCTAGTGAAATAAAAGGACTGCTTTCTAAAGGTCTCATTGAACCCTCTAGGATCCCTTGGTCTTGTCGTGCATTTATTGTAAACAAGCATTCAACAATTAAGAGAGGAAAGGCCAGGTTAGTTGTAAATTACAAACCTATGAATGGACCCCTCGAACATGTCAGATACCCTCTTCCTGATAAGTCAAGCCTTTTACAAAGAATTGTCGATTGTACGATCTTTAGTAAGTTTGATCTCAAATCTGGATTTTACCATATTGGTATTGAAGCAAAGGATCACTTCAAAACAACTTGTGTTGTCCCACATGGTCAGTATCAATAGAAAGTTCTCCAGTTTGGAATAAATAATCCTCCTTTTGAATTCCAAAAGAGAATGGAAGATATTTTCAAGGAAAATAAATGGGCACTTGTATATATTGATGATATTCTAATTTGCTCTAAAAATTTGCAAGAACATTTAAAGCATCTACAAGATTTCTACCAGCTAGTGTATAAACATGGCTTAGTTCTTTCCAGAATAACAATGGATATTGGGAAGACAGAAATTGAGTTTCTTGGTCTGAAGATCAATAAAAGCCAATTAATCCTCCAAGGGCATGTTCTTAAGGTTTTTTATCATTTCCCAGATCAAATATTGGAGAAACTCTAGTTGCAACACTTATTAGGAAACCTGAATTATATCCAACATTTCTATAAGGGCCAAATTGATGACATCCATATTCTACAAAACATATTGAATAAACACCCTCCAAAATGGAGCAATGAAATGACTGAAGCTGTTAAAAGAATTAAAGACAAACTAAAACAACTTCCTCCTCTCTCCCTTCCCCAAGGTATGAGAGACCTTGTTATAGAAACATATGCCTCCAACAAAGCATGGGGAGGTTTCCTCATAGAAAAGCATGGAGATAAAGAAGAAATATGTGGATATGCCTCAGGTTCTTTTAAGAATGTAGAATTAAAATACCCCTCAAGCCACAAAGAGATTCTTGTTGTCAAAAAGGAAGTAAACCATTTCAAACTATATCTGAAACCTATAAATTTCTTGATCAAAACAGATTTAAAAATCATGCCAAGAATTTTTAAGAATGAAAGTTTGATGGTTGAAAATAATTCTAGAATTATTAAATGGTTTTATGTGGCTTCATAATTTTGATTTCGATATTGTATATAAAACTGGTTATCTTAACTATGTTGCTGATATGCTAACTAGAGAAGAATCTTAGCCTAGTATCAACATGTTCAACATCGGTGCATCAGATGTTGGACCATCAGATAAGAGAGAAGGAATCAAGCATGATCTAGAGAAAGCCAGAGGAAAAATAATTTTTCGAGATCCCATGATTTCTCCAAAGCGCCTGGCATTTCTAGAATATGCCAGCAAAAAAGAAGCAGACAAGCATCTGGCCATCTCATTGATAAGACAGATTCACTCTTCTCCTATGAAAATTGAAATTTTAGAAAGATGGGAGAAAACTACATTTCTAAATCTCAGAAATGCATATTATAAGTTATCAGACTTAAATGATATCCAGTTAGATACTTTTGATTTTGATGGGAAAAAGATTTTCTTTGTTGATATAGGCCCTGGCTATTTAACATGGAGAAGTTACCATCTGATTCTACAATTTTGCAGAGAACAAGGAGAGATCATAATTTGCACCACACCATCCTCCTTAGTTCAACAAAAATGGTCAGGATGGACATAAGTATTTCTTGATAAGTTCTGTCCTAGAAAATTTTGGGTACAAAGACAAGATAATTTTATTTTGCATCTCTAGGATGACATGATTGTAGCTCATCAGAACTATATGTGGTTCAAATTAAAATTGAAGCACACTGGCAGGAAATATTCGCCTTAGAACCACCTGTCAAAATGACACAGAAGTTTCTCCAACGGGATAAAGATCGAAGGATTATTAGACACTATACCAAAGAATTCATGCTCAATTACAAAGTGGAATCATGTTTTGAAGGAGAATTATGTTGCTTTCCCAATGAAGTTATGATGGGGTCTGATCTAGAAAGATGTTTTTCACATTGTTTATTTCCTGATATTGAAATATCTATCCCATATACCTCTGACAATGATGATGACAACGATGATGGATTTGCTGGATATGGTTTTGTTTGTGGCAAACCAAATCTTGGGGATGGAAAGAAAGATGTATCTGTTTAGTAGGATATGATCCCTATGGTTGATGTAAAAGAGTCGTGGGCCGCTAATGATAGTTCCACCTTGTAAATTTTAATTCTCTTGTCAGTATGGGTCCGCAAGTACTTATATTCCTTCACATCCCTCAGATGACTTATTCGACAAACGGTATGATTTGATCTACCTCCATAAAAGCGAATCTTAGTTGTTACTTGCATTTTTCAGTATGGTGTCACCAGTTTACCGGATAAATTTGTATAAATAAAGCCTCCCCCACCCACTTGGGTATTCAGAGTTTGGGATTTTAGATTTATATAAGTATTCGAGTCGAGATATGTGTATCCTCTGTGCCCACGCTTCTTGTGATCTACCATACAAAAAACATATATCTCAAGTGTAATAAGAATTCAGTGGTGTATGCTCTCCCTTTGCGCTTAGTGCGACTAGCTGGGATCAAAAGCTTGTTGATATTCTAGTGTGTCCTCTATGATGATATTCTCTATCTGAAGATGATAAAAAAAAAATGTGTTATTATATAAGGTTTAGAGTTTTGTAGTGATTGAGCCTTGGTTCTGTGACTGGGAGTTCTAAAGCCGAGATGGTCCTTGGAGTTTGTGAACAAAGGAAAAGTATGTACATTGAGTAAAGAAGAAATGGATATGAAGGAAGTGACTGTGATGAAGAACCAAAAGAAGTACTTTTCATGGTCTTCTGGGAAGAAGAAAGCAAAGTTGAAAAGAAGAATATCAGTTTGAGGAATACTCTAGTTGTGAAAAACAAACTAGGATCATTAGACAAATACCTTTTCAGTGGATCGTTCAAAACACCTCCAAAGCCAGTCACACCTACAAATCCCGTTGCAAAGGTCAAGAAT
This sequence comes from Larix kaempferi, assembly GCA_027924585.1. Taxonomy (NCBI): domain Eukaryota; kingdom Viridiplantae; phylum Streptophyta; class Pinopsida; order Pinales; family Pinaceae; genus Larix; species Larix kaempferi. Next base: position 2,960,750 of record BSBM01000717.1, on the reverse strand, counting down.
GATAATCAATCTGAAGATGATGAAGACACTACATACATTGACTGGGAAAGTGAATTGATTAGTGCCATGTATGACTTAAAGAAGACAAGAAAGAAGCATAAATTCCTACAGGAAAATTTGTCGAAGTATTAAGAACAAGAAAAACCATTTCAGAAATCCGTTGTCATAGAAATTCATGAAAAGGTAACCAACTATGAGATACAACTGAGTTGTGCAAAAAACAAGGTTAAAGTACTTGAGGAATATAAATATGCATTGAAATATTGTTTGGAAGAATTGGCGTAGGAAATCAGGATGCTAACAAATCAAATTGAGGAGAAGGACAAAGAGATATCTCGTCTAGAAGAAAAAATGATTGAAATAAAGGGAAAGAGACAAGTACGTATTGCAAGCATCAATCCTATCTATGCACATTCAGAAAGTGACAAGACACAATCTGAAGATGAAGTGAATAACAAGTTCAAAGGAATCTCATTAATCATGAACAAAATTCTGAATAATCAGAGAACTCTTGAAGATAAATAAGGCCTTGGTTATGAAAAAGCAGCAAAGAAGGTTTGTGATAGAGAACATTGCCCAAATTATGATAAGTCCTTTAGATATGATGGTTCCTTTAGCTACAAATATTTTCAATATACTAATCAAAGAAGGATCAATAGGATGAAGTGCACAAGATGCAATTGCTTTGGTCATGTTGCAAAATATTATCAAACTGTGAGATGCTATGCATGTGCTAGTTTTGGACATAAGGTTGTAAATTGTCGAAGAGAAGTGAACTATTCTAACGAATATTTATTACGCAAAGGTTATCGCATTCAAAGGGACTATAGTGAAAAATATCTAGTGCAGAATCAAGATAGAAGTGCCCACAAGAAATCTTGGGTAAGGAAATCTCCTCAAAAGTGTGCAAATGAGACAAACAATCTAGGTGCATCTAATGCAACAAGAAATTGTTTCCCCTCTTGCTAATCTCGAAAGGATTGAGTAAGAACCCTGAATTCAACATGATGCATCTTAAGGAATTCAAGGGGTATGTTAGTTAGGTGTGTGGTTAGAAGGTATATGTCATAGTATTCATTTTGGTTGCACACGGTTATGCGTTAAGTTGGTAATGTCGCATAAAATAAAAATTCATATGCATGCATGCATTAAGTTGTTGATAAGTTATCTTCTATATGATAGAGTGAAGAACATATTAAATGTTGAATTAAGTGTTGCAACATTGAAGAAGATTTCTTTCATATATGTGAATGAAGAAAAGGTGCAAACATTATTGAAAGATAGACTCGAGTCGATGCAAAATATAATTTTATTATGTTCAAATTCAGTTTGTTTACAAAATTGCATGAGTCAGGACTCCATGGAGAGGCCAAAAGGGGCGTATACAAGAAGATGAGTAAAGATGGAAAAATTGCAGTGCCAAAGAAATATATAGCAGCAGTTTAATGTCAAGTTCAATATCTGGTTGATTCGCAAGACGAAGCTCCAAATTAACTGGAACCAATGCAGTACACTCTGAAGAAGGATGCACAAGAAGAAGCTGCAGAATTGCAGACGATGATGGTTTAGTATGATGAAGCCAAAGCAAGGACAATTCATTCAAAATATACTGTTGTTGGCACTCCATATTGTTGACCCGATGGGTCAGGAGGATTTGTTGCTCAGAATGACTAATATATACTTGTGACTAAGTGTATTGATGATGAAACTCTGTCTATTCCATCTGTTTTTGAGTCTAGATTGCAAGTCACACATTCTCAAGATAGCTATTCATTCCTTAGTAGAAGGAGGACATTGGAACAAAGAACAAGAATCAAATGACAATGCGACACTGAAATGCAAAAGTGCTAATGATGATGAACCATAAATTGTTCATGGAACTCATATAGACTTGAATGGAAGACGTTCATGCACATGAAATTAATTTGATGATATATGCATACAATATCGCGCAAGTAGAAGAAGGTGGTGGAGTCGCCAAAGTTGAATGTCAAATTTAATAGGTTATGGAAAGGTGTACTGAAAGAGAAAAATTCAATTCATTGGGTCGCGCGACATAATGATGTTTCCTCAAAAGATCAAGTACGATGATGACATGTAATTGTTCTCACACAAACTAAGTATATTTGCTTTAATTTTGAACTATTGGATAAACGTTCCAAATATTTGGTTGTCATGTCAAGGGATGTGACAATAATAAATGTGACAGATGAAGCAGCAGGCGCAGAAAGGAAGCAAATGAAAAGATAATGAAGATCCAGGAAAATATTTTGGCATTGTTCATTAATCACTATGCAACGAATGATGAAGTGTTGTGACAAGATGAAGGAGTAATGTAACATCTATATCAAGAACGCAATCAAAGATAATTATGAAAGCAATATGCAGAATTGCATATTGTCAACAAGAGAACATCAAAGCATGAAGACAGGGGATTCATCCCTTAAAACCATTGAGGTAGAGACCGGCTAAAAAAAAAATAAGAACCTACATTATGCAAGTAATGACGCCTCTTTTCCATTGATTTCAAAGGGGGATAAATGCATGAAGCTAACATAGAAGTTGGGATTAATTCATGAAGCTAGTTGTACATCAACAAAGAAGAACCAACATGAAGATAATTGAAGAAACAACATAAATATACAGCAGACATGAAAGAGCATGAAGCAGATCATTGAAGATATAACATAAAGATGCAGCATATGTGAAAGAGTGTGAAGTAGATCACTTGGAGAAATGGCATGAAGGACACTATACATATGACTTATGTAGAAGCAACATAAAGCAGAAGGACTGCCAACGGAAAGTGCATAAGTCAAAATCCCAAAGAGCTCAAGGGAAGCTTATATAAAGGGGGAGCACTGCGATATGTATAGATGAAGCATGCAGTTCAAAGAAGACTATACACAACTTCATAAGGTGTTGACATCAATGCCAAAGGGGGGTATTGTTGAACTTTGGTTTTCATTGATGTCAACTAATGTCAAAGAATATGTCAATTGATTTAGTTTGAGTCATTGATGTCAAATTGGATACAACATTCCTACAAGCAGTTTGAAGAAGTATATGAAAACCACTTTGAAGAAGTATATGCGCAAGAAGGTGACATATGTGGATTCTAGTTTGGAAAAGTATATCTAGATGTTACATCCAATTTGAAGATCTGTTTCCAAGGATACATCGTACATGATCGGTATGAATAAGCACTTAAGGAAGATACATCATGTAGATTCAGTTCAAATAAGTATAT